>PRKT01000364.1:390480-404786 GCA_003671525.1 Saccostrea glomerata | reverse complement strand
GGTAGGTAGGGGGGGTTAAGGGCTAGCTGTCTCGATCTTTTTTTAAGACAATACTTTGATAGTGTAACAGAGAAAATTACGTGCCTCTGCTTAATTGGGAACGAACCCGAGGCCTCTGTGCTTTACCGAATAAGCTTTAGGTTATCCCACTAGCCTAAGCTAGTAGGAAGCCGTACGTGTGTTGTCTGTACTACCACAATAGGATTTTTTAAATCCAAATGTTGCTTATTTTCTTTTACTATTGCAGTGATGTAGATTTCTGCCACTAACTGCATTAAAAAGCCATGAATTGGAAGACCTGCCAGCGGAAGAGAAGATTTTTGATTTTGTCATGAGTTTTGTTTTTTTTCCCCTTGACGATCATTTCGGTCCATCACCCCCCCCCCCCCCCCCCGTCCCCCGTCTTTTGTTTCTCAAAGATATACTTTAGAATGTTTATTTTCTATTATTACAATGAAAAAATCTTAATTGTTGATACTTTTAAGGAAATCAAATAAAAAGTTTAAAAATAAGTATCATCAACTTAATTATTATATAGCTTTACGTCATTTTACGATTTTACGTTATGAAAATTCATGCAGTTACGCACGCCTACACTGTACGTCAAAGTAAATATTCCGTCTTTGTCATGCGATCTTTTATATATTTATATACAGAAATATATGTCATGTTATACATCAAATGAAAGAGAAAGAAAAACTCTATAAGAATCAATAAAAAACTGAAAATGTCAAAATTCTTCGTTAAGGGAGGTTTTTGCTTGGCGCGTCACATATAAAAGGTTCAAAAAGTTCAATGTATATGCCGTCTAGCATCACAAGATGAAATAAATTGGTAATTTATTTCTTCTTTAGAATCGATGCAATTCTCTGCCGTTCTCCCCCCTAAATGCTTCCAAACTAAAAAAAAAATCACATCGATACAAGTGATAGAAAATAAATTACAGGGGATTAAGTTAAGGCATTTGAAAATGTGTTAACTTTTTACTATTTAAGTCTATATTTTCAAAAAAATTCCTAAAGTTTTCAAGACTATATCATTTTTCACTCTTAAATGCAACAAAAATATTTTTTAAACTCCTTTTCTTGGCCGAAATAAATGTCAGGGGACGACAGGGAGTAGACAGGGAAGGCAGTGACAACGACAGGGGACGACAGGGACTGGACAGGGAGGTCAGAGAATGTCAGGGGACGACAGGGAGTAGACAGGGAAGGCAGGGATAACGACAGGGGACGACAGGGGCTGGACAGGGAGAGCAGGGACAACGACAGGGGATCATAGGAGAAAGCCAGGGAGAGACAGGAAAATGTCAGGGACTGACAGGGGGACAACAGGGGAGTTTTTGGAATCTAAGGGGATATTTAATTCAGTAGTGCAAAGCGTCCAGATAAATGAGGCTCCACTGTATCTTTTTCATAATTATTTCTGATTCCTTTATAGATCTCCGTTTTGTTCATAACTTCAACAGTTGGTATAACTTTAGCAGGGCTCTTGCTTCCCGAGGAATGGCTCTCTCCAACTGTAGACGACTTCAGTGATTCAGAAAATCTTACCTCATGGATCCAAAACACAGAAGCAAAATTCTTGATCGAGAATTATCTTGTGCTATGTCCAGAACAGGATATGTGTCTCGGTCCAAAATTTAGACGGAACTATACTTTTATCCTACATCCATCGTGTACACCATGTGACTGTGAAGATTCTTGTGTGAGAAAATCCACGTGTTGTCCTTCTAAATTCTACAGACAAGCCGTTACTCCAGACTTCATTGAATACATGCCAATTGAAGAGGGAAAAGAAGAGGGTCAGCCTATGTCTTGCCTTGAGCCATTATGGAATAAAGACACAGGAATCACACTTGATAAATCCTACTGGATGATTGATACGTGTCAAAGTGGTGTTACTTGCTTTTCACCTCAATCTAGAAATATTACAAATGCTACGCCAGTGACGTCATTGTTAACCAATGAAACGTATCTAAATATCCAGTGCTCATTATGCAATAATGAATCAATTTTTGATATAGTTTCTTGGGAGAGAGAAAAAATTTGCAGGAATCGATCCGCGCTTTTTTCAAATGATGAATTCGAAACTCTTTACCAATCTGTGTTTTCGATAAACCGTTCGGTCTGCAACATTGGATTTCATCCTCCAAAGTCTATTCAAAAGATAATAAATCCCTGTATAAAATATACAGCTCAAATTGATCCTACTTGCAACAAACTACACAGATTAACGGAAGAAACAAAGGCTATCCTCCTTGACTCTTGCCAGAAATACTACTTACCCTACAAGATTTCCAATAATATTTATAAAAACATTTATTGTGCCCTGTGTGATAAAGTTGTCTTTGATCTTAGGATTCAAAATGACGTAGGCGGAGCAGGATTCATCACTTCTATGCTTTCATCCTTTTCAGCTCTGATGGATTTCAAACAAACTGAAAATGAAGTGCAGACAAAAGACACTAATTGCGCAACAAATCAAGTATTTGACAAAGAAATGGTATGTCATATTTCAATATTTCTCTTCCTACTTTACATACTTTTTAATCAAGTACAAATTTCAAAACGTTCAGTTAAAGTTTTCCTGTTTGGACAATGAAACATAAGATTTAATGATATTGTTTCATCATACTGATTGGTAAAAAATATGTATCTTTCTTTCTTTTTTTCATTTCTGATTTGAAAATTTTTATTTTTTTTTCTTCGTGATCAAAACAGCCAACAAATAAGGAAGACATAAAGTACACAGTCTCGAGGCCCGCTTCTACAGTTGAATTATTTTTTTAAGTTACATTTTGTTCTATTTGTCCACTGATTTTCTATTTCTAAAACTTTGTCTTATCTATTTTAGTCAAAGTGTCTGAATATTGAATGTGAACCGGAATACATTTACAACAACTCAACCTGCCAACTTCGTTATCCAAAGCTTGGAAAGAGCAACTACGAATTGAATCTAATGCTCACTTTTCTAGAAGATTCCGACATTATACATTGGGAATACCATTTACAGGATGTCGAAGCAACCATTGCAGGCATCATATTTACTAACAATTTGACCGATTTCCTCTGCCGGATTTCAATTTTGACTCCCTTGAAACCAAATTTCTTGGCAATTGTTCTTGAACTCTCGGTAGATCATTATCATAACGTTGACATTATGATACAGAGGTTGAGGAATTTGTTTTCTATACAGAAAATGGCGATACCTCTATCATCTCTGAACCGTGAAGTTAACGTCACTCTTTCTGTTGTTGGGCAAAGATTTCATATCCACGGGAACTCTTTATTTGGTACAAATATTCGTTACCGTTTCTATGTGAACCCAATGAGTCAAGATAAAATGTATTTCTATCAGGGTTCTTCAGAACTAAACTATTATGAGTATGACCCCAAACGACCTCTTTGTTTCCAAAATAACATGGTGATTGTTGTAGCTGACTGGTATCGCTGTCCTAAAGTGAAAGTGAAAACAGCAGACGCCAAATTAAATGTGTCAAACTTCTCTGTATGTCTTGTAGACTATCAAGCCTGCTTCTCTTCGAATCAGTTCAAAGAGGCTCAGGATAAGCGCAGTGTAGAAATATGTCTCGACCAGTACCTTAAAGCTATCAGCCAGGAAAACAGTCAAAGTGAAATTTCAGAAAACCTCTTAATGAAGTATTTTTCACTTACATGTCTCTCTCTTTCCTCCATTGCTTCTTTGATTACTATACTAACTTTTTTTCTCGATAAATCCCACAGATCATTTGCAGATATCAATATAATAACATTAGCTGTGTTGTCAATTTTGGCAAATACAGTGTACACTTTCTCCAAGTTTTTTCTTTGGAATGAATCCATTTGCATCGGGATCGGCATGCTGGTTCATTTTCTCTGGCTCTCTGTCGTATGTTGGATGAGTTTATCTACCTTTCAAATCTTTCAATCGTTTACTACATTATCAACTTTACAAAAGAAAGACGGTTCGCGGGTAATATTTTTCTTATTGATTGATGCCGTTCTATGTTTGGCAATAGTTACTGTCAATGTTATTGTAAGCTCTGTCCAAAGTGAATGGGAGAGTCTTGGCTACTCCCCTCGTACGTGCTACATCGCTGACCCAAACATGACCCTATTTACTTTTGCGCTTCCGGTCGGATTATTCATCTCTATCAATTCTTTCATGTTTCTTGTGACATTATCACGAATTTGTGTAAAACCTGATATACGAAAGTCAAAGGATAAAAGTAGATTAGGTGCATACTTCCGGCTTTCTACCCTCGTTGGTGTTGCATGGATGTTTGGCTTCCTTGCTCAGTTCACTGAATTACAATTATTTTCCATGTTGCATACACTTTTTAACGGCGGTCTTGGTATATTTATATACCTAGGTTTCGGTTTACCTCTGAATCTTAAATCTGTGTCGCGCAGTCTTGATGTTAGAGAGAGGAATGCGGAAAATAACTGATCCAGGGATTCGAATAAATAAATAAGCACTAACTGAAATCCTGTGCAACCACGGTAAATTAACTTTTGCTACTACACGAACAAGTTACCACTACTTTATTTAAATATGATTCTTAAAATGAACTTTCTGAGCCTTTTTCTTGTGTTCCATTTGTTTGAATTGACTTACATGTAGTTCATGTAACATAGACTAATGAGAATTGATATTTTTTTTTATCGAATAATACTTTTGGTTATGGACCATATAACTTTTTATAACTAGAAATATGAAAGGTCCCCCGGTATCTTCTCTGTTCTGTAGGAGTTTGTGCTTGTGTAACTTGTTTATTGTTGTATATGAAGCAAATCAGTTTCTTAACCATAAAAACAAACAGAAAAAAGGATAGAAAATCAAAAAAGATAAACAAAGAAAAAAAACCACAAAAAACACACAAATAAACAAACAAAAATGCTACCAAATATAAGAGATCATGCGTGAATAGAAAAATTATGTTGAAGGGTATTTTATTCAATTTAATGTAAATGTTTTCAGTGAAAGATAATTGGTATGACATTTAGAATCCCAAATGTACCGGGTAATTAGCAATTATTATTACGAGGGTTGTCCGTAAAGTTCGTGGACAACATTGATAATTACTGTCAAACATTGATAAAATATATGAAACTATTATTTTCATTAAATTCATGTTTTATTTTATCAATATTCAACAAAACAAAGCACACATAGTTATATTTTTATCAGATAAAAAAAGACACACACTCATACCCGGAGCGCTAAAATGAAACTTCTTGACGTTACCCGACGTCAAAAGCATTATACGACTACATGCAATTTTTCTCAACAGTCACCATTTAACTCAATACATTTTTTATGTGGCTTTTACCAGTCATAAATATGATCTAAAATGTTCAAGTTTCATACGTAAAATAATATTTAACAATGCCTGTCTCATATCCAGTAATCATCCAACATCTGTCTGCGTAAAAAAACGATTTAATTTACGGAAATACGGTTGTCACCTAACAAAATTCTTATAGCAGTGCAATCTAGGAATGGTGGTTTTCCTTCACGCATGTCATCCAATAAACTGTTCCTTCCGTCCGAAAATATTATATTCCACTTAAAATACTAATGCACGGCTTTTTTTACTATGTCTTTCCGATTATTTACAAAATGTATTGGTCTCTGTAAGTTTTTATCCGATGTCTACGCAGAATTTTATCACTGCTCACTGCTCCACCTATTCCGAAAACGTCCCTTTTTTGAACAATTCCAATTCGTCTTAATGTGTTCTAATTTTGATCGCTCAGCCATTTTACAACTTTGAACGTTCAAATTTTGCGGATTTTGCGTGATAACTCATGTTAGTCTCATAATATAAAACGTAATCAAGATTTTCACAGAATTTTATAAAATACAAATTAAATTTATAAAGGTATTTACAATTTTTAATTCAAATTCTGCGGTGCTCCGGGTCTCCATTCCAAGTCTAATTATGAAGCCATAATTTTGATTAAACATTTGAAATTGAATACAATTTTACATTTTTCAATTCACATTTAGTAAAGGATAAGAAATATGCTAAAAATAAATATCAATGTCACAACATTTATTTAATTCTTAGCTTGTCCACAAACTTTACGGAAAACTCTCGCAGAGGAAACTAAACATATGGAGATAACCAACAGTATTCAAGATCAAAAGTCCATAAAACAATACAAAACAGGGGTAGAGCAGAGTCAGACCTCTAAAAGATCAGAGTTGAAATCAGGTGCAATGGAGAGTCTGCATCCCCTGCTGACCTGTCACACCCGCCGTTTGCTCCTTGTCTTGATCGGGAAATAACAGAAAAATCCGTCTTCAATTCTGTGTATAACAATTAGTATGAAATACCTATGAAGAACTTTTAATTCTGCAAGTTGGATTACCACTTGCAGTATCAAAAATTCTTCCAAAAAGATGTTTTAAATTATTTTTTCTCAGATATGACGTGTTTATATCACAAAAAGCGACAAAAAAGAGAATTAGTTATTTTTAAAGTGCAATTTTAATTAATTGCATTTTTTCGTTCATAGTAGTGATACATTGTCAGTTTTTTTTATTAAATGTAGGTGCTGGCATTGTTCCATCGAAGGTGTAGAATTAATATTAAAAAATGTATTTCCGACACATTTAACAGGCTTCTCAAAAACAATCAACAGGTTGTGTTCTAATTAGGTTATTCCTCTATATAAATAAAAATTCAGACAATACATTTGGAAGAAGCGTGGAAACATGGTAAGTATATATGTTATTGCACCAATGTTTCTTTCTTTTTCTTTATTTCATTTTTTGCCTTTGTGTTTTTTCTTTTTATTTATTTATTTTCATTTATTTATTCATTTACTTATTACATTTTAACATATAAATCTATTTATTTCTTTAAATTCAATTATTTTTTTATTCACTAATTGAATTATTTGTTGAAAGACCCTAATAAAAAAAAACAATACTTAAATTTAGTTTAGTATAGTTCACTGTATTTTTCTATAATTAAGTATAGTTAACTATAATAAACTTTAGTAAATCAAAGAGTCAAAGTGATCACTATCGTTAATCAAAGTTTTCAAACTGATCACTATAGTGTCAGGGTGATCACTATAGTAAATCAAAGTTTCCATAGTGATCACTTTAGTAAATATACGTTTTCATAGTTATTATTATACCCCTACTGTAACTACTCTATATACAACTAATACCATAAAACTGTCTATTTCTCCGAGAAGAGACTATTTCCCTCATCTGAAGACTGCTCCCTGAAAAACCAGAGCTATTCCCTGGAACTACTCCCTCATGAATATTTATTAGTAATTTTAACCAATTAAAGTGTTCAGTTAGCTGAACGTTCTAGGAATCTCGAGTCTGCGACGTTATGTTAGGAGCAATATAATTATGACGTCAAACCATTTCGACATGCAATGTCAAAATCATAATCGAGTTCTAGCAAAATAAAGACAACGATAATAGTCTTCGAAATGTCAGTGAAAATACTTTTTAAGAATAATTTTATTAGTTTTTGGATACGGTGCATTACTTGGCATTCAATCTGTTATACTACATGCATTTGTAATTATGTATCTACAGTGTTTGTCTTTATATGTCGGAGTATCTGGTAAGAAAAATCGCCAATGATTGTTTTGGTTTAATAAAAGAGTTATTGAATGTGAACTCGAGAAATAGCAAATATGTGGTTCCCCTTGGCAGGAAACGGTTTCCCTCGGCGGTTTTCCCTCGGGGAACCATATATTAGCTATTCCCCTGGTACGTATACCCATTCCATAACTGTATGCTATAGTAAATCAAAGTTTTTATAGTGTCAAAGTTATTTATCACTATTGTTAACTATAACAAATTATTGTTAACCATTATAGTAGTTTTTATTAGGGGATCAATAAAAGTAAAATATATTTTTTTACACGGCGGGTGTGACCGGTCTGCAGGGTATGCTCAATCCTCTATGGAGCCTGATCTTACCTTCGATCTTTTGACGGTCCGTGTGTGCTCTGCTTCTATTTTTGTACTGATTTATGGACTTTTGACCTTGAATACTGTCGTTATCCTAATATGTTTCGTTCATTAATAAATACATACATTTTAACTGCAAGCTATTATTATATTCCTTGGTTTTGCTGTATGCTTGCTACACTCTGAAAATTACATGTAACCTAAATTCTAGGAAATGTTTTTCCAGTTTCCTTTGTCTGTTGTAGGTGTATTCAATAAATATTAACTTTTCATTATATTATAGATTCCATTCGTCATGTTATTTAATTATTTCGCGTTTTTTGATTGTATGAGAACAAAGTCAAGATGAAATGTGAGCATCGATACAAATTCTCATGTAGTCAAAACTACTTTCTAGACCTAGCTTTTATAAGAAAAAATGGGGAAAAAATCTTTATTTCTAGTCTGTTTGATAGGTAAAATTTCACAGAAACTTAAAACACAAAGAAAACGAAACTGGAGACAAATTAAGCAAATCAGTTCAAACAGCCCTCATTAGGGGATATGGGGAAAAGGCGCACTGCAGAGTTTTGCTACTATCATTTTATTCATATGATTCTACATGCTTTATTATTTATAATGCCCTTGAACAAAGAACAGCAGATAAAGGGGCTGTCGTCGATCTACTACATTGTACTTTCTTTGTAAGACTAACGCGTCTGTTATAATTGTTTTATGGGTTCAAAGTATTAGAACAATTCATTTTCCTCAAAAACAGATTAAATTTTTAAATCTTGCAATAGCATTAAATATATGACACATATAAAAACAGTCCTTGTTGTTGTTGTTGTTGTCGTTGTTCTTGTTGTTATTATTGTTGTTGAGAATATTGAGGCTTTCCTTGAAAAATTTATCGAGATATTTATTTTAAACTGTAATTCATGCTAAAGGTGTACTATTATATTTTACGTAATAAACATAAACAACCAATTTATTATCTAAGGTAAATAGACATTTTCAATAATAATAATTATTTTCATAACATTTATAGATCTCCATTTTGTTTATAACTTCAATAGTTGGAGTTGCTTTAGAGGGTGTTTCGTCTATCCCCCCAAATTACCCAACAATTACCGACTTTAGAGAAGCTGATAACCTAACCTCATGGATCGAAAACACGGAAGCCAAAACTGTAGTCTGGTATTACCTTTTGCTATGCCCAGAACAAGATATGTGTCTGGGAGAAAGTTTTAGACGGAGCTACAATTTCAGCCTAGATCCGTCTTGTACACCATGTGTTTGTGAGGATTCATGCGTGAGAAAAGGCTCTTGCTGTCCTTCTAAATTCTACAGACAAGCAACCACTCCAGACTTCATAGATTACATGCCAAATTTAGAGGAAAAACAAAAGGGTCAGTCTTTGTCTTGCATCGAAGCGTTATGGAATAAAAAGAGCGGAATCACCCCTGGTAAAACATTCTGGATGATAGACACATGTCTAAGTGGTGCTGCTTGTCTATCATTTGAATTACGAAATATGTCCGATGCTACGCCAGTGACGTCATTGTCAAGCAATGAAACATATCCAAATATTCAGTGCGCATTATGCAATAATGAGTCTACTTTTGATTTGGTTTTCTGGTGGATGAGGAAAATTTGCCTTAATCGATCAGCGCTATTTTCAAATGACGAATTTGACATTCTTTACCAATTTGTTTTTTCAGGCGACTCTCCAGTCTGCAATATTGCTTTCCATCCCCCCATATCAGCCCGAGAGATAATTAATCCCTGTATATCCTATACAGCTCAAGTTAATTTTACTTGCAACAATATGCTCAATCTAACGGAAGAAACAAAAGCTCTACTTATTGACTCTTGCCAGAAATACCACTTACCCTACACCACTTCCAATATTGTCTATAGAAACATATGTTGTGCCCTGTGTGATAGAGAGGTTTCTGACCTTACAATTCAGAATGAGTACAATGGATATGGTTCCATGACGTACATGCCTCAAACTTTTTCGGCTCTTATGGATTCCAAACAAAACAAAAACGAAGTTCCCACAAAGGACTCCAATTGCGGATCAAATCAATTATTTGACAATAGGATGGTATGTCTATTTATTTTCCATTTATTCAATTTTTTGCAAAAGGGTGTTAAGCATATCGACTATGTAGATATTAATGATGAAAAGGGGTACCTCATCCAGAATTCAGAATCCCATGTCCCTTTGGGCAGGGGTTCTTGTGTAAAGATGGGTCTCTGACTATTATAAAAATGAATTTCATTAAAAATAGCTCCTCTTCTTCTGGGTATAAAAACAACATTTTATGTTCAGACTTATAACTATGAAGGGAAATTTGCTGCTGGGTATTATGCCATTGATTTATGTTAATATTGATGATGAAGAAAGGCGCTTCATCCAAAATGAAAATCATGGTCTTTAGTTAAGGGGTACAGTGGGACATAACGTTATCTGAAAACAAATTTATTGAAATCTGACCTAAGGTATTCCTCAATCAGTTACGGTGAAGATGCCTTTACGAAAATTATATAGATGTGGCCCCAGAGTCAATGGTTCCTGTTATTTAGTGCAAATGTATTTTTCTTTGCTCCTTTATTTACCTCAGTGAATGAAGTTCCCAAAGTCGGCACACATAGTATGTATTGACACTTAAACGTCAAATTTGATGTTTTACTTTCCTGATTTAATTTTTTTTTATTTCCTCTATACATAAAAGAATGAAAAGACGTTATTTGTCTTACTATCTCTGTAGGATCTCAATTTTGTCTTCGTTTAAAACAGATTTCTTGGCACTCGTTCTTGAACTGTCGGTAAACCATTTTCAAAATGTGGACGTAATGATACAGAAGTTGATGAATGCCTTTTCTGTACAGAATATGGCAATATCTCTAGCATCTTTGAAGCGCGAAGTTAACATCACTATTTCTGTCGTTGGGCAAAGATTTCATATGCACGGTAATTCTTTATTTGGTACAAATATTCGTAACCGTTTCTACTTAAACCAAATGAGTCTAGATAAAATGCATTTATATGATGGTTCAACAGAATTTAATTATTATGAGTATGACCACAACCGCCCTCTATGTTTCCAAAATAACAAGAATCTTTATCGTGCCAGCACCTGCCGTGTTTAAGGTTTCATTCGAAGGACCCGCAACTTCCACTTCAAAGTATCGAGCGCTTGGCGAAGGAAAAGTTGCTAACCATTTTTTATTGACTTGGGTCAGTCGCGTTCGAGATTCGAACACATGACCTTCCGATCACGGAGCGAGCGCTCTACGGATTAAGCTACCGAAAAAGGTCATCATAATTGAAATAAGCTACTCTGAAATATTTGAACGGTAATTTGATTTCCCCTATTCACCAGCAAATAGATTTTCCCACATTTTTAATAGTTTCGATAATGATTTGAAGACTGATATATTGTTACGTAATGATACTGTTGCAACTTCTAAAAATATAAGGTCACAACTGAAAAATCAAGTTACACAATCGAGTCATGATTTGCATGCACAAGATTAATTTTATAAATGCTAGTAATTTATATTTTAAAAAAACATTACTTTTATTTGTTTTTCATCTAGCAAAATAACTCTTAACTGTGTTTTCGGGCAATATTGGAGGGTATGATAATCATCGTACTCAATTGGCTGCCAGCTTACGAGACCGATCAAGAATTAAAATAGATTATTGTCAATGTTATTTACATTTGTTTGTTGTGTTTTTCTAGTAAGCCAGCTGTGAAAATGATTTGAAGACCAATTTGATTTCCTCTCAAGCATAGAAATATACACGAAGCAACTCGTGCTCATGTTACGTTACAATAAGGTTACAGAGACAGTAGTAACAATACATGTATAACTTAAGGGTAGCATGTGGTGCTTTTGGGCATTTTAAAATGAAGATAAATGTAAAAGGATTTTTAGTCTGATATAAATTATTGATTTGCAAATCGCCAAGACGTAGGCATATTTTTTTTTCTTAAGCTCTAGTATACTTCATAAAATATGCCTTTATGTACCTTAGTTTTCCTACCTTATTAAACGAATGAGCTTTTTACACCCCCGCTTGTAAAGCTGGAGGTTATATAGTAATCGGTATGTCCGTCCGTTTGTACATCCGTCTGACCGTCTGTATGTTCGTCCGTCTGTCCGTCTGTTACGCTTTGGGGTACTCTACTCTTATCCGCAACTTCTAACAAACCACAGAATGAAATTTGATGAAACTTTCACATAATCTTTATTACATATTGCCATTGCACATCTTCTATTTTACTTTTTGATTCTACACGCATTTAGGGATTTTCACGGCACACCATGGACCCTGTCTTTATATTGATATAGGAGGCCGGGGTATCATTTAGTGAGCTCATTGCTCACAGTTCCTCTAGCTTATGTTAAAAGTATATGCCTAAGTGACAGCTCTGTGTAATTTACACACCAATAGCTTACCAAAAAAAAAATTAAATACAGTAGTTATACTTAAGCTTAATAAGGCATTGAGAAAAAGAATCATAAAATTAATTCTAAAAATGAGCAAAAAAAAAATAATAAATAAACAAATATTTCCTTATAATGGTGTCAATCCCTGCATATATAGACCTTAGAGAAAGCATATTAACTAAAAAAAGTATGAAAGTCAATTCATGATTTATTATAGCCCCCGCTTGAAAAGTTGGGGGTATAGAGTAATCGGTATGTACGTCCGTCCGACTGATCGTCCGTTACGCATTTGGATACCCATCTCTTATCCGCAACTCCTCTTATACTACTGATTGAAATTTATTGAAACTTTCACAGAATCTTTATTACATATTGCCATTGTTAACTATTTTACTTTTTGATCCGACACATAGTTTGGGTTTCCCGGTCACAGCAAAACATAGACTTTGCCATCATAACCATATAGGAGGCAGGGGTCTCAGGGTCTCATTTAGTGAGCTCATTGCTAACAATACCTCTACTTATTATTATTTTTATGTAACATTGATTACATTTAGATTATAATCAATCGAAGAGTCGGTTTTTATACATATATCAATTTAATTTTTAAGGATCTGATCATCTCTGTGTTGTCTTTTATAGATTGTTTTTACCCAACGTCCAATACAAAATTAAGAAATAAAGACGGCTTTTTCAAGAAAGTTGCAGAATAACCTCCGAGGTCGAGAAATGTTGTTTGAAAGATAAAGAGGCGTTAGCCGAGGCTTTTATATTTCAAACAACATTTCGAGACCGAGGAGGTTATTATGCATCATTCACGACAACAAGGACGTTTTTTCTATTCGTATAACTACAATCGCTAAACTACGGATAATCGTTTCCTCTATAGAGAAACGAATTGTGTCACCATGTCTCGATTACGCTGTTTCATTTAACACCAGAGGTAAAATGTGTTTGCCTACCTGTGTATAGAATGCAGCTGATTTCGTTACATTAAAAATAGCCTCTTTTAATTACAAATTTGTTTGTAATATGTATTGATAATTTAAAATGAAAATACAATAACAAAATCATGTTCCTGTTTTACTGCTAAAATCACGTTGTTTAATGTGTAGGGAGGTCCGTGAAATAGCCCCGCTTAGCTATAAAAACCGACATTCATTAGCAATTTGATGCAATTTACAGTGTTTATACTGCCAAACACCACACATCGATGCGGTCTAAACAAGTATTTCATTCTACAGCCAAACATGCATTTGAATTGTTCAGATTTGATACGTGTTTCTGATCTGATTATTTTTTGATGACGTACGTGATTTATTGGAGAATAATGTCTGCCGGTTTCCTTTGATGTTTTCAATAATCGTGGTAGAATACATGTATAAGCATCCGATTTGGTTTTCATTGTAAGCATACATGTATATGAAAATCGACTGTGTCCTTTATCTTTTTATTTCTTATTCAAATGTTTTGTGTCGAGCTTGTATATACATTTTAATATTATCTTGTCAAATGTACCAACGTATGTAGTTACATGTATATGTATAAAGCTCAACGCACTTTAAAGTCACGTGGTTTTTCGCAGAAAAGAAGGCCACATTGTTATAATGCAAAATTGTGTAAAGTAACAACAAAATATATATTAAAAATTATTTATAACTAAATTTTGATTCTATTCCGTTACTTTAATTATAATTCACAAATAATAATTGGTAGGATTTTTATGTTATCTTGGATGACATATTATGACAGTTCCCAGATGAATTTTTTCATTGTTTCTCGTCAATGCAACCTTCTTTGTTTCCATTCAGTTTAAAGCACATCTTTAACACGCCTTACTACAAAACAGTACATGTACAGTTCATATAACTTCTGTATTTTCAGTACATCAATATGACACT
>PRKT01000364.1:355170-386212 GCA_003671525.1 Saccostrea glomerata | reverse complement strand
GATTACGCTGTTTCATTTAACACCAGAGGTAAAATTTGTTTGCTTACCTGTACATAGAATGCAGACGATTTGAGCTTTCGTTACATTAAAAATAGCCTTTTTAAATTACAAATTTGTTTGTAATATGTATTGATAATTTAAAATGAAAATACAATAACAAAATCATGTTCCTGTTTTAATGCTAAAATCACGTTGTTTAATGTGTAGGGAGGTCCGTGAAATAGCCCCGCTTAGCTATAAAAACCGACATTCATTAGCAATTTGATGCAATTTACAGTGTTTATACTGCCAAACACCACACATCGATGCGGTCTAAACAAGTATTTCATTCTACAGCCAAACATGCATTTGAATTGTTCAGATTTGATACGTGTTTCTGATCTGATTATTTTTTGATGACGTACGTGATTTATTGGAGAATAATGTCTGCCGGTTTCCTTTGATGTTTTCAATAATCGTGGTAGAATACATGTATAAGCATCCGATTTGGTTTTCATTGTAAGCATACATGTATATGAAAATCGACTGTGTCCTTTATCTTTTTATTTCTTATTCAAATGTTTTGTGTCGAGCTTGTATATACATTTTAATATTATCTTGTCAAATGTACCAACGTATGTAGTTACATGTATATGTATAAAGCTCAACGCACTTTAAAGTCACGTGGTTTTTCGCAGAAAAGAAGGCCACATTGTTATAATGCAAAATTGTGTAAAGTAACAACAAAATATATATTAAAAATTATTTATAACTAAATTTTGATTCTATTCCGTTACTTTAATTATAATTCACAAATAATAATTGGTAGGATTTTTATGTTATCTTGGATGACATATTATGACAGTTCCCAGATGAATTTTTTCATTGTTTCTCGTCAATGCAACCTTCTTTGTTTCCATTCAGTTTAAAGCACATCTTTAACACGCCTTACTACAAAACAGTACATGTACAGTTCATATAACTTCTGTATTTTCAGTACATCAATATGACACTCAAGCGCAAGATGATAGAAGAATTTCTCATCTGTTTGATTACTTTCCGTGTTATAAATATGATATTTTTCAGGTTAACTTTTTGAAATCTAGCATCATAAAAGATACTAGTACCTTCCAATGCAAAATTACAAAGTTGCAGATCATAAATATAAACGAATTTTCTTTTCAACATTAACAATTCATTATGTTGAAAGATATATAATACTTTATTATCCTATCCGTTGACATAAATTATTTATGCATTTTTATCATTTTTAGGCGCTGCATTTCGACAAAACCAAGACAAGTACGGAAAACATGTAAAGTATTTGAAAAAAATACTCATCTGTAAAAAGTCAATTCGAACATCTCAACTAAATAGTATCAAAGAAAGCTCAATTAATAAATTTGTTAATACCTATGGTTGACTCATACACATATAACATCACGCAATTTATAAATAAATTCCCTTTTAAAACATCGAATTTTAAAGCTTAAGATAATGAATGTATAGAATATGCACCTATAACATGAAATATTTCATAAAGTAAGGGTTATTTCTCTTACTGAAGCTCGATAATTTGAAGTTTTATTGCAAGAAAAATGTGAACTTAGTTTGTGCGAAAAAAAATGTGAGTCTAAAAAGTGCGTTGAGCTGTATGTATGTATGTATGTATGTATCAACGTATGTATTTTATCTTGATATTTTCTTGTCAAAATGTATCAACGTATGTAGATTTGTATGTAACAATATATGTACACTTGTTTATATCTTGAAATTATCTTGTCAAAATGTACAAAGGTATGCAGTGTACTAAATAAAATATATTACGAAAAGAAGTTTTTTATTCACTTTTTTTCAAAATCAAACGCTTTTCTTCAATCTTATTTAATTTAGATTTCCTAGATCCGCGCCGTAAACACTCTTACGCAAATGGTATACGGCGCGGATCTAAGTAGTTTGACTTTAATTAGATTGCGCTTTTCTTGTATTATGAATCACTGAAATGCAAACGACGTAGACATTAGGGTGAGACATTTAAGGAGGTTGGGTTGTCAACAAATTAACCATCAGATATAACTTCATTTATCAGATGTGATGTCTTAAGTTGTCAACTATAATATGGCAAATAATTTTTTTTACATTTTAGTTTCAAAATTTGATCATTTTATTATATCTTCCTATTACGCTCTTCTTCTAAAGGTGATCCATATAGTCTTTATAGTCTAAAAATGGCCACAACCACCCAGCCCTCTGAAGGGAGCAATTTCTTGAGCCACGTTTTTACTCTTATCTCTGGCAAAAAGGAATTTCCTGTTCGCAAGTTAACCAACGTCGCTATTGGTCCATTCACGCCCAATAGTTCACGTGTCTAATTGAATCCAAAATGTTATGAACATTACAGATAACCTACATAACTCAATATATAGTTATACATAATAAGTAAGTGTTGGGAATTATTGGGTTATCATGAACACACGTGTAACTTTCTTAGTCTTTCTTGCATATGCAGGTAAGTGATTTGATATACATTTTCGGATAAAATAATGAATTGAATATTTTTTTGTTACGGGTTTGACCTTGATTTAAAAGTATACAAAAAAAGATCATTTATCTATTTACTTTTTAAATTTCAATAAAAATGAATGTACAGTGTATGCTTATAATATTTCAAATTTCAAATCTTGAAAGGCAATTTATTGAGAAATGATGCTTCGCATGTAGCAAGTATGCTAATTGATTTGAATCGCCCATACTTCCCTTTAAAACTTTCTTTTATATTTCTATAATTTCTCTTCAATACTTTTTCTTCACAAACAAGGATCCATAAGTAATAGCTATGCTGAGGCATGCGTGGATAAAATTCCTGACTGTGCAGAGTATACATGTGTACGTTAGATTCCTGTAAAGCTCAGTACGCACATTGGGCCTACGAGAAGTGTCCAGCTTTTTGTGGATTTTGTCGTAAGTTAGAAAAAGTATATATTATTTAAGAGCGCTTTGTGGTTGTGGTCATTTTTAGACTCTTTTTATCTCCTTAAATAGAGAGCTTCATATTAAGATATACAAAAATGTATGATCAAATTTCCAAATTAAAAAGGATGAAATTTTTCTTTGCCAAATGATAGTTGACAGCTTAACACGGCATATATAAAATTTTAATTATATCTTATGGATAATTTGTTGCCCCCATCCGCCGGCCCAGCCTCCTTAATCTTTCGTTTTTATTTGGAAGGCTGTACATGTTTTGGTTATACATCCTTAACTTGTCTGATTATCCATCTACACGGTATCATTATTACTAATCACTACGGTGTTAAAAGAAATTTTTATGTTAAGTGTGCAATTATTTTTGGGACAAAAAGATATATTAAATATTAAGACTTCTGACATAAGAATGGACACAGAAATTTCAAAACGATGTCTTATTCAAGAATGTTAAAAACATCTAATATCAACTTATAAATGTGTCAGTAGCTTGTCAGTAGCTTGCCTGGGAAAAAACATATTTCTTCTAAAGTTTGATGAAATATCCTTTACTTAGTACATGTATTGAAAAGATCCGAGTGAATATGATACCGACATAATAAGAAAAGGTGTTCGCCCGTACGAGAGTAGAAATTTTTCCAGTATTTTTCAATTTCAATAGGCAAGCAGTGTGCAAATAAGAGAAGTGATTGTCATAATTTGGTAAATCAATGTGCCAGGCACCATACGAAACATGGGCAAAGAGGAACTGTGCAGAATATTGCAGTTATTGTGGGGCAGGTAATGTTATTTGAAAATTCATTTTCTAGTATAATGATGCTACCTAAAATTATATTTTCCCCCCACTTTTGGGTAAATTTTTATCGTCTCTGCTATAGTTATTGTGATAGTCTGAATTTCTCTATAAGGATTGAAAAAATATTATTGTAGAGAAATATATTTCGGTTCATGCAAGTCAAAAAAAATTAAAAAATAAAAGATTCTTGATTATAGAAAACTCTCTATCAATTTTTCTTATCGAGTTGTCTCTCTTATTTAAATATAGAATTATTTCCACCTGAATTTCCTTTTTTTCATTCACGAATGGATAACTGAAGAATCGAAGTGTCTGTACAGCCCATGGATGACACTAGCTCCTTGTTCTAAGCCTTGTGGAACTTGTTTTACCACACAAATAAGAACTCAGCAGCACGTTCCCTCTGGTACGCCACTGGCAAAGGATTGTAGTGAAACTTTGTACAAGAACAAACCTTGCAACACAAACCAATGTGAGTGACATCAGAGAAATCAGAGTGTTTGCCAAAAATTATCTGATCATCTTTATTCTTTTCTCAAATTTATATGCCCGCATTTGACGTGGGATTCACGTGGTCACTGTTGTGATCAACACACATACACAAATCTTGAAAAAAAAGGGGGAATCAGTTTTGGGTAAGGGCCAACATTAAATCTATTGACACGGGTCCACCTGTCCCTGTAAATCCACCAGTGCAATTATATATTTTATTGAGACGACTTGTAATTTTTTTCCCAAGCGATGACTATAGATGTCTGTGTCTATTTTTGACATATATGTAGCGTTCGTGTCGACTGATTTGATAATATGAAATGTAAGGCCCTAAAACTTTGAAAACTTAATTCGGCGGGAAAGGTCATTGTTAATCTCGTTTAAAAACATTTCCATGTATATTAATATTAACTTTTAGTTATGCTTGAGACAGTTTGTTTGCATGGATAAATAAAACGTCATATCAATTTTATGCTTACATGTGGGTTAATCCTTGATGATCATATGGATTACTATTGCATGGATTACTACAATCAATTATAGTAATCTTTAATCCAAAATCTTAATAAGATGCACCTTCATATATTTTGCTTTTCGTGTTAAATTGAAATGTTTGTGTAATATGCACAACGTACACATTTTAGGTAAAGTTCCAGAAACAGTGTTGAATCCTGACCTTGTTACAATAAAGAACCCAGTTCCTGTCACAGAGAAGACCCCGGTCTTTGTACCGGACCCAGTCATCGTTCAAAAACCAGGTTTCCACGTAGATCCTGTAGAGGCCGCGACAGCTGTGGGAACAGTGGGGACTATTGGCGCTATTGGCGTCATTGGAGCCCTGCTCTCAGAAAACATTCTCCCCATATTACCACTTTTTGCTTTTGGAAAACGATCTACAACCGATGACGCGGCTGCTTTTCAAAATCTCATTAAGGAAATTTTAATTATAAATGCTAAAAACAAAGATAAAGAGGTAGAGCCACTTTGGGCTATATTTGGCCCTGAGAATTTCTGAAAAATCAAAACTGATCAGTTTAGGTTGCAAATGTAGTATTTATCACTTGGAGTGTTGGTGACCACGTATCTATTAATTGGGACGTAATTTTCCATCTAGTCAATGCATTATGACGTCATGAAATGCGTCATTTTCCTAATATCCCGTAAATTCCTTTGAAAATGACCTAAAGTTGAAGCTATTTTTCAATATTTCATATAGAGCACAACCTCTGATCCAAAATATGCCAATACATAATGAAAGCTCTGTTTCTGAAGATCCAAAAACATGTTTTATTTTTTGGTTCGTGGGCTGTGCTTATATTTTAATTCTTTGCTGAAGGTAGTCAAATACGCATGTTTTCTGCATATTTCAAGAACATTGCAATTTTTCAAACCTGTTATCCAATAACTAGATTCTCAAAAACGAATTTTTTTATAGGAAATGAGAGCACAAAGTGTCTATTTTCTTTTGATATATGAAATGGGAAAGAGGGTGATAGTTAATTTATTGATATAAGTACAGGGCCATTTTATGCATAAGATGGCTCATGCTCTTTATCTAAAGAAGTATATCTGTTTGATTGTTTTTTAAATGGTGTTCCATTCAAAGTGTTCACCTATATGAGACACAATTATTTGCTGGTGGAAAGCTGCACATTTTGACCGTCAAAAGGCACTTGCCACCTTTCAGCAGTGAGGTTTCCTTTTTTTAGTTTTAGCACATATACTACGACAAAGAACTTCCGTTTAAACGGTCTCGTCAAAACTTCTGGTCTCCACGTCTTGATGTTGGTTTTGAACCCGCCACATGAGGATAAACCCTTTCCCTTGCAACTCTGCGGAGCTTGTTTACGGAATAACCACTGCGCCACGCAGGTGTTGAATTGTATGTGTAATAAAGAGCTTAAGAATCCATAGAGTCTTATCGCCTTGCCTCTCATAGGATAGCTTGCTTCGTGTTTATACATGTATATACATGTACGCAATGCATATATGTGATCTTCACCTGAATACATGCAAAACATACATGTATATATGCAACGTATATATGCACGTGCTTATCATCTGGATGTCTTTGTAACCATATTATCAAATACTTGTTCCTATGTTCGATAATTGATCTGTTTAAGTGCAGTTTTCGTTACATTGCATCATAATTTGCATAATAGAATTGTTATCTTTCCAAATTTTTTTAGACATCTCAAAATAAATGTTAAGATTTGCTAAATAATCATAAAAAGGTTCAAAAGTGTCGTATAAGCACACATGCATGTATAAAGATAAACACCACTCATAATTTATAGTTTCCACTCAATACTAAAATAGACATATAAAAACCAAAATTTTCCTTTCTTTAATCGCAATAAATAATCGGTATCAATGGCGAACCGAGGATCCTTGAAAAGGGGGTGGGCAGTGTTAGGTTCGGGGAAGTGGTCCATGGCCACCACCCCCCCCAAAAAAATATGATAATTTAAAAATGATTTTTAATATCAAATCTTATATATGAAGTATTTTTTGACACAAAAGGAGTGACAGGCCTCATTTAAATCCAGAAGTGGTAACTTTAAAAATGTGACATTATTTTCAATATTTTTGATTCAGTTGTCTGAAGAAAGGTATTATCAGTTTCAAAAGAAACATAGAACAAAGCGTAAAGTATGTTTGTTGCAACCACTATTGAAATAACGACCACTATTAAAATAATTATATCAAATGTGGTTGAGGGTGCATTTCAATAGCAAACATAGTTAGTAACCACTATTTTAATACGACCACTATTGAAATAATCATATCAATAGTGGTTGAGAGTGCATTTCAATAGCATTCATAATTAGTAACCACTATTGAAATACGACCACTATTGAAATAATTATATCAATAGTGGTTGAGAGTGCATTTCAATAACAAACATAGTAACCACTATTGAAATACGACCTCTATTGAAATTACTTTTTCAATAGTGGATTAGACTGCATTTAAATAAAATAACCATAGGTTTCAACCACTATTGAAATACCAGCACTTCTGAAATAATTATTCAATAGTGGGTGAGAGTGCATTTCAATATGGTAACCATAGGTTTTTAACCACTATTACAATACTACCAGTATTGGAAAAAAAGTTTCAACGCGTCTGTTACTTTTGAAATAATTATTTCAATATATTGAATTCATTGTTCAATGTACTATTGAAATCAATGATTTAATCCATATTAAAATCTTTATTTCAAAAGTAACATATTTCAATAGTGGTTGCAACCTATGTTTGTTATTGAAATGAATCCCACCCACTATTGAAATAATTTTTTTTCATTAGTGGTCGTATTTCAATAGTGGTTACCAACTATGTTTGTTATTGGTATGCACTCTTAACCGCTTTTGATATAATTATTTCCATAGTGGTCGTTATTTCAATAGTGGTTGCAACACCCCCACCCGAACCACTTTCCGTTTTTCCGGGATTTTTCCTATTTTTGTTTTTTAATTCGTATTGCATTTCATTAATAATGTTACCTTTTTATCTCTTTACTCTGTCTTTAAATACATGTATTTCGTTTTCGACTGATATAAAAAAAAAGCTGGCTTGCAATTTGTTGATATTCTCGTCATGTGCCTCACTTAATCTTCAGTTGATCATAATCTAAAGCGTAGGAAATTATGGAATATGCAGATATCAATAAATTTAAAACACATTCTTCCTCCTTTTTAAATTTCCATTGAATTTTAATGAGCCTCCGATTAGTAAATATTTCGATTAAATCAACCGCATATAGTATATAGTTCAGTAAAAATACAAAATTGGAGAAAGTTTACTGAAAAGTTCTCCAGCTTTAGCAAGAAAAAAATGGAATGGAGAGAGGGGGTCATATCCTACGTGCCTGTGGTTATTTACAAAAGGTCAATGCCGCTCAAAAATGTATAAGTTTATGTTTCACTAGTTTGCGATCAACAAGTATAAATATTTTTCAAATGTTCTTTTTAAAAATATAGATTAATTTTTTTTATGTAATCGGTGCATTTGCAATGTCATTTACATTTTTATCGATTATAAATAACTTTTAATTTAAACAGGGCAAATAATTTGAACCCGAATTTGACTGGCTAAAAATTACATAAGAAAAACTTCATAGTGTTTTTATGGAAAATAAGACTTTGGAAAATTTTATTTATTCAATGCAGTTTTTAAAATATGGAATTGAATTTTTTAACTCACTCATTTTTTTTAAATTTTTCTCTTTGTCCGAGATTTTCACATACTATTGAAATAACGACCACTATTGAAATAATTATATCAATAGTGGTCGAGAGTGCATTTCAATAGCAAACATAGTAAGTAACCACTACTGAAATACGACCACTATTGAAATAATTATATCAATAGTGGTTGAGAGTACATTTCAATAACAGACATAGTTAGTAACCACTATTGAAATACGACCACTATTGAAATAATTATTTCAATAGTGGGTGAGAGTGCATTTCAATATGGTAACCCTAGGTTTCAACCACTATTGAAATACTTCAAGTATTGAAAGAAAAGTTTCACCATGTCAGCAACTTTTGAAATAATTATTTCAATATATATTGGATTCATTGTTCAAGGCACTATTGAAATCAATAGTTTTATCCATATTGAAATCTTTATTTCAAAAGTGAACATTATTTCAATAGTTGTTGCAACCTGTTTGTTATTGAAATGAATCTCACCCACTATTGAAAAAATTATTTCAATAGTAGTCGTATTTTAATAGTGGTTACTATTTATTGTTATGATTGTGGGTTATAAGGGTTTCTAAATGACAAATTATAAATCATGAATATATTTTTATATAATTGTTTACTACTTTTCGGTCTTGTTTGACATCTGTAGTTGAAAGTTATTTGTTTTCATTTGATGTTTAGGAAAGGCATTTTTGCACATGTTACCAATATTTAATTCTTGACATCTCTTTCCTGCCTCACGATATCAATGTCATTTACTCATACTTGTTATCAACTATATGGTTAGATTTTAGGATCGTGTTCTTTGAATTTGTTATGCTTAGCTCTACTTAATTTCAGTGTTGTAAATTAATGTCATACGGATTCCCCCTGTTCTTGCAATTGTCTATCCTTAATTTAATTGGCTGGTCAGTACGAAAGGGGGAGGAGTTGTCAAAGATTAGATGTGAGTGAGTTTGTAAGTGAGTTACTTTTGGACCATTCTTTGTTAAATTCAGTTTGTTTACTTCTGGACAATTCTTTGTTAAACCCATTTTCTGAAATTTTAGGAAAATGTTTTTGTTAAATTCAGTTGTTCTAAATTGCATTTGTGAAATTCATATTTTTGGATTACAATAAATTCTAAACTTTAAACCTGACTTATCAATTGACAATTTATTACATTATGTATGTTACTGAAATGCACTGTTGCAACCACTATTGAAATAACGACCACTATTGAAATAATTATATCAATAGTGGTCGAGAGTTTATTTCAATAGCAAACATAGTTAGTAACCACTATTGAAATACAACCACTATTGAAATAATTATTTCAATAGTGGTTGAAAGTGCATTTCAATAACAAACATAGGTTATAACCACTAATAAAATATAGCCACTATTGAAAAAGTGCATTTTAATAACAAATATAGGTAATAACCACTATTGAAATACGACCACTATTGAAATAATTATTTCATTAGGGGTTGAGAGTGCATTTCAATAACAAGTATAGGTAATAACCACTATTGAAATACGACTACTATTGAAATAATAATCTCAATAGTGGGTGAGATTCATTTCATAGTGGGTGAGTGCATTTCTATATAATAACCATATGTTTCAGATACTATTGAAATACGAGCTCTGCTGAAATAATTATTTAATATTTGGTGATAGTGCATTTCAATACGGTAACCATAGGTTTCAACCACTATTGAAATACTACCAGTATAGAAAGAAAAGTTTCACCACCTCAGCAACGTTTGAAATAATTATTTCAATATATATCGGATTCATTGTTCAAAGCACCATTGAAATCAATGGTTTTATCCATATTGAAATCTTTATTTTAAAAGTGAACATTATTTCAACAGTGGTTGCAACCTATGTTTGTTATTGAAATGAATCTCACCCACTATTGAGATTATTATTTCAATAGTAGTCGTATTTCAATAGTGGTTACTAACCATGTTTGCTATTGAAATGCACTCTCAACCACTGATGATATAATTATTTCAATAGTGGTCGTATTTCAATAGTGGTTACTAACTATGTTTCCTATTGAAATGCACTCTCAACCACTATTGATATCATTATTTCAATAGTGGTCGTTATTTTAATAGTGGTTGCAACATGGGGGGTGGTGGGGTAAATAAGCCAATTGACTGTGCAAGTAACGGCATACGTTGTTGTCAGTAAAATGTACATTTTTTTTTCGCTACGTTACTTTCCATGTTCATTCAATAGAATTAATGTTATACAAAATAAAATCTGCCCGTTGATTACGCCAAATAAAATTAATGTTAAGATTCTCGTCCCATTTACTCCTCTACAAATTCCTTGTAGGTTTTTTATTTTCTAAACTTAAACGTATAAGCAAACACAAGATGAAACACACCCTTTAAGTCCGGCTTAATGGTGGCTTATAGGTCCTTAATGGTGGATTAATGGTTGTCTTTAAGTCACCATTAAGTCACCATTAAGCACCTTTAAGTAACATTAACACCACCATTAATTTACCATTAAGCCATCTCAAAGTCCTTAATGGTTGCTTAAATATAGTTTAATGGTAGCTTAATGGTGGCTTACAGGTCCTTAATGGTAGCTTTTAGACCACCATTAAGTCACCATTAAGCTACCATTAAGGAGGACTTACAGGTGCTTAATGTCCAAACTCCATTAAGCTACCATTAAGCTACCATTAAGCCACCATTAGGCCACCATTAAGCCACATTACGCAGTCGATAATATTGTTTATATGGCTGAAAAATTATTTTTATAGTGTTTAATTATCAATATTATAAATATAGAGTTCGCACATATCTTAATTTGGTAAAAATAATGAAAAAGAACAAAATTCAAAATTTAAAAAAAAATCGCCACAGTGGGGGCGCGATCCCATGACCTTAGGATTACATAGCAGACGCCTTATCCATAAGGCCATCGCCGCTCATGCTTAGTAATGAAAATATTAAATATTTAACCTTAATTTTTTACAAAATTTGTTTGGACTTATAAAAGTATTTACTAGAATTTTGTTGAACGTTTCCAAAAATCTTGAATTGATTTATTAATCAAAATATAAACAATTTTATATGTGAATCTTTTTTTATTTGTGAAAGGCTTATATCACATTAATATTTCTAAGCCATTGATTTCGGCTTTTAGATTGATGTAATATGATTGAGTTCTTTGCTCTGTTATTCGAAAATTTATACATGTAAGCATAAAATCATGATTGAAAATAAATTAATTATAGATCAAACACAAAAATCTATCATCGAAAAAGAAAGACGAAAAATCAGATTCTACTATAATTTTTATATACTGCAGGATATTAACGGTTTCTGTGTCAACAATTTAGTGACAATCCTCGCGTGAGATTTACCTGGTTAATTACGTTTACAAAAACTTTTTTTTAGAATATCATATTCAGTTTCAATTCTTTTTGTATCATAATGGGTATCAAAATAATTGATTTTTTACGATGAATCATAATTTTTAATTTGTTATATGCTTGGGTTAAATTTCAATTTTGTAAAAATAATTGATCATCAAAATCTGTCAGTGTACGTCGTGTGTGTATATTTTTCTGTTAGTTAATCGGGGACGGGGGACACCTAATTAAGGTCTATTGTCTGACCAGTCGGTTTACTGTACACTGATCATCTGTTAATCTTAACCTGTTTCTTAATGTGTATACATCTGGTCGGATTTTATGTTTAGTCTGATCGGCTGTGCTTCTGAAAATCGATTTTGAAATAACAATCATTGAAGACCGACTTGATTTTGACAGATACTTACCGCTGCATTAGTAAAAAAAGGATAACGAATTAATTGAAATTATTCATGATGTAAAAGCCATTAAAAAGTTTTTATGGTAAAAGTCAATCTTTAAAAACTAAACATTTGTATACCCGTAGCCCCCCCCCCCCCCAAAAAAAAAGAAGGAGATTTTTTTTCATGAAAATATATGACTTAAAGTTATATTCCTGTGAATTCTGTAGCGGGATGTTTCTTATAACACATGAAATAAAAATTATACTATTTCGTTTTTAAAAAGTAATATATTCTGTGTTCATGGATAATAATAATTTTAAGAACAAATTGATTTTTGGTATTGAAAATTTAAGATATTTCACAAGGACTTGCTCCCGGTGTGTAAAAATTATTAATTTTTAAAAATCATATACACTAAAAATGAAAAGAACGCATGTAATAATAATTTTTTTTAAATAATATACGGTTCTGATAAACATGATAAAGGATGTCTTGTTTAATTATCACTGTAAATGATATTAAAAAAATTAGACACCTCGAGCAAGCCCCTGTGGCTATTAGCTAACTTTGTTCTCAGTGATCAAGTTAATGCATGTTGACAAAAAAATCGTAGAAATTATGATCGAGACAAAGTTATGAGTTGGAATTATAGATTTTGCGTAAATGATATCAAAATAACTAACAGTTAGTTTAAAGATTCTATATAAGATGCGTTAAAGTTAAATGAGGTTTGACCATTAAGTCACCATTAAGCTCAGCTTAACGGTGGCTTAATGGTACCTTAATGAAGTTTGGACATTTTAAAGCACCTGTAAGTTGCAGCTTAATGGTGGCTTAATGGTGACTTAAAGGAATTAACTTCTTTAAGCCACCATTAAGTCACCATTAAGCTACCATTAAGCGATTGCTTAAAGGTGGTCTTTCGTCTTGTGAAAAAAAAACATCAACTTAAGATATATTTTAGTTAATCTCTGCCTCTATGTAAACAGTTTCAATATATACGCTGAATGCATTTGATACATGTATTCTACCCGGGACAATATTTGGCGGAAATTCATTCATACAAAGTTATCGATGATTTGAGTGTTCCAGGATCCAGGATCAAGGAAAAAAATATACAAAATTATTTTTAAAAATCCTATTTAGGGGGATTGGGGAGGGTTGGTGTGTCAGTCCTTGACTTCTAAATTATCTTCATACCTACGACTTTTCAGACAAACTTATCACAGATCTGAGATTTCAACGGGGGTGGGGGTGCTGCCTTTTCCAGAAGTAAATACAAGGTCACTTTTATTTTGCAAACCGGTGAGAATCTGCGCATGAAGAAAACAAAACAAAATGAGCAGAAACGGTAAGAAATTAACACGTAAAGAAAATATTTAAGAAAGAAACTAAAGGACTGATTGTTGGTTTACGCTCTTTCCGAGAATTTTCACATACATTAGACGTAAAGAAAAGAAATGTCTAACAATATTTTTATTGGTTTATTGAATTATTAAGATGTTGGTCATTTGAAAGCAAATAGACGTGAGTTTCCTTGTTTAAAGAATTCGTAATATTTTTTTTGCTCTGTATACCAAATTGATATTCACGACGTCAAGCGTGACGTCGCAATATTTTATGACGTCGTTCTTAAAAATGCTACATTTCTCAATATAAAAGCAATTATCTACAATTAAATTACGAGAAAATGAACCCCAAGACATATTAAATTTTTCACATAGATTTATTTTAAATCAATTCTAGTTTTAAATACCAAAGGATAAACAAATTTATCTGCACGATTCGAAAGTTATTGATATTATTTAAATCAAAGTCTTGCCTGAAAACAAGCCATGCCGACGTTTTTCCTATACAATTTAATAAGATAACGCCGAAAATGTTACTACAACAATGACATCTTTGGAATTCAATTACACAAAAACGGTGCAGACGAACTTTATAAAATTTTCAGAGAATGGAAATCAAAGGTAGATAAATCATAAAGGTAATTTTCATTGTATGTTTTCGAACACTTTTAAAAGCCCTGCAAACCCGCGACCTACGTTAAAACAAAATTCTAACAGAAATATTGATGAAATTGTTTTTCCCCTTCCGTTCTCTAGAAAAGGTGCTTTTTTAATCTGGTTGTTCAATAATCGCCCATAAATTGCTATACAACAACAAAAGAGCTTGTCTTAGACATTCACTGATTTAACATCAATATGTGTAACATAAAATTATTTAAAGAACATTTTCAGATTTGTGATACTAGAACTCATTTATAAGTAGAATATTTGTTGATACAAAATCCACATATTCAAGAATTTCGGAAAACTGTTACACGTGAGAAGAGGAAAAAGTTTACTTTCCAAAGATAATATTGGATTCCACTGAGTGTGAGACTTTGCTGAAGATTGGGGGATCTTTCGGTTCAAAACTGGTGACCTCAAGGCTAGTAATAGCATTAGCACTATGTATATCGTGGTGGAATTTAATCGTGCCAAGATTGTATGGAGAAATATTTTCTAAAATACCATAACCCTCTCCTGCAAACTGGTCTCGAGAATGCTTTGGATACAATTTCCAAGTCGCAATGCCGTATTTTAAGCCAATAATTCCGGTGGAAGTGTTTGAAAAGATATATAAATCCCCGTATGCATTGTTATGGTAATGTCCGGCGTATTCCGATGGAGATCTCGAAAGCTTGTGAGATTTGTCGATTGTGTGACTCGCTTTTGGCGGCATGGAGTACCATGGATTTGGAAAAGAACAAATTGTGCTGGAGTTAAGCCACGAATCTTCCCCCAATGCGATATCTGCTAAGTAGTTGTGAAGAAGAGTTCGAAAAATGTAATCAGAGTCTTGTCCATTCATTGTCGTAAAGATTCCTATTTTCATCTCAGGGATGATCGTAATAAGAGACGAAAATCCAAGTATTGTTCCGGTATGGCGTAACATTTTATACTCTGGAAGAAAAAAAAATATCTCTTTCCATTTTGCTAATTAGAAAAAAATATGAAACATCAGTCTAATAAATGAATTCAATAGTTTGAATAAAATATTCACTGATATTTTCAAGAATTTTTAAAATCATTTAAAAATGAGAGCACTACATTCGGTAATGATCAATATGTGCCCCAAAAATCAATATTTGACGGAAAATATACATAATAATATTCTTAAACAGGAGATCTCTGTGGATTTCAAGGCACTCTTGTATTTCATATGACATCGAAAAATTACATATGTTTAAAATTACCAAAAAAAAAACATTAATAACGCCGATATTTTGAGTACAACACATCAATTTTTGATATAATGTGAAATGATAATATCAATCAAATATGAAAATATTGTTTTGGAGCAGGATTTATTAATTTTATATTAAAATTTGAGCAAATTACGTCCATTTCTTCCTCTTGCTGAAAAATAATACAATATATGAATACTTTATGGTGCCTAAAGACTGTTTTAACGTCATTCTGTGAAACTGTCATATGTTTTGTTAACTAATCATACAATATACAATTTAGCACATTTCAAGAAATTTTTATAATTTCAAAATATAACTTCTGTGTGGGCAAAATTATGCAATATACCGCATATATTCCTTTTTTGCTGCGTGTTGCATCTAGTATAAATACAAAAAAAAATATAAATCTACGTATTATAAATACCTCTGTAATAGCCATTACGCCATCCCAGAGCATAATTATCTTCACTTGTCGTATGAGGGACCTTGGGTTTTGAAAAATATTCACTTATGCCAGAGGAAGATATTGAGTTCCGTGCTTTGTATGTGGATTTCAATGTGTCCTGCGCCATGACGCGACTTCCACTTTCGTTCAAACCCCCACTGAGATGAAATTTCATCCACTTCGCCATATCATGGGCATTACTCATAAGGCATATTGAACTGCATATTTTCTCCCAAGAACTACAAGAGATAAAAGTAACGCTGTCATTTATATAAAATGATGACGTATTGTTTTCAGTAAGAAGGCTTTAAAATTTTGTTCAATACTGAAGCAAAATAAGTAAAGGTATTTCAAAGTATGCTTATGAGGTAGTAAGGATTTGTACATTTGTTTCCCTAGGCTAAATACGGTAGAAACGTTGTTTAAGGAAATATGAATTGCTTTTTTTAATTATACAAACACATGTATATACATTCATATTCAGTAATTTTTTAAACATGTGAATGAAACAAAGCAAAACATTAAATGCTTATTTAAACGACGAGTGTGGTAAGAGTCTTTCGAGAACTGTGTTTACGTACAAAATTATATCTCTTTTGTCATTTAAAAAAAATGCATATAAGCTATATAATACAGTGTATCATTGAATTCATTATATTATCATCTGTGAAAGCTCATACAGACTAAAAAAGTATAATGAAAAATAAACAGGAATAATTTTTTTTAAAGATATTTCAAGAATAAGAATATTTGAGTACGAAGGGAATCTGAGAAAAATATTCGTGCATAAATACCACCCCCAGATATTGACAACAATCGACGTTTGGAACGATTTAATTGACAAGAAAAAAAGTCCTTCGAAGCAAATGATGTGATTTTAAAGCACGTTAATGATTGATATATTAACAAAATATCAACAAAATACGAGCTTGAAACTGGGTGCCTTGAGACATGAGTAAGGTACCTTGTGATAAAAATAAGTTGGGGATGCCCGTATACGAAACAAGTGCCTCTGAATAGCATGAAAATAGTAGTAACTGAACTTACTTGTAAAGGACCGAGGGAACAGGAATGGAGGTATATTTTGTTACGTCATCGATGTAACCTTTAGCGACGTGGTTATTGTTCGTTGTTTCCGAAAAAAATGTAGAAGAATGCATTCCAAGGGGCGAAAAAAGTTCTTGTCGAACCAGATCTTCCCACGGTTTTCCTCCTATTTTCTCCGAAATCGTTGTAGACAAACCAAAGGCAATGTTTGTATAAGTGTATGTTTCCCGGAAAGGATAGACGGACTTCAGATTCTTTAAAATGCTGAAAATTTAGAAATTTTGCAAAGTGCTGATATTTTTTTCTACGTGTAAAGTGAATAAATAATACAAACTACATCTTTGGTAATAAATGCAAAAAAGAAAAAAGAAAAAAATTAAAAAATGGCATTAGTTTTATCAATCAGTAATAACGCTACTAGTACATGTTTGATTGTCTTCAGTCCCCTACCGGTGAAACAGGAGGGGAATGTGTTTCATCTGAATATACCTGTCCGTCTGTCTTTCTGTCAATCTGTCCCACTTCCTTTTCCGCAATATGTTTCTCTAAACTCTTGCAGACTTTTAGCTGATCCTTGTTGGGCAAATATATCTTGATAGGTTACGAGTCAAGTTTCTTATCGTTCCACTTCATTAATATTTGACGTAATTATTTCATTCCTATTTTTATAACAACAGAATGAGTTTTGTGGCAGAATAAAAGAAGGGTGACATGTATTTCAAATGCATTAGTCTCAGAATGCTTGTTATAAAAAAGAAAAATGTAAGAAAGTGTGTCTAGGTTGAAAACTATACAAAACTAACAATTCTCGAAATTTTCTTAAATTTCCCTTCATATATAAGATTTATCTAAGCGTTACATGTATCTAAGCATTATCTAAACAATATTTATGCATAACTTCCAATAAATATTTTAGCAATTTTTCAAGAATTATGTAAAAAGAGTATTATTATGCGAAAAGAAAATTATTTGGATGAGGGTTTTGTATATCTGAATGCTGTCAATGACAAATTTTAGCAGCATAGATCCCAATTATTATCATGCAATATAAAATCTTTTCTTTTTCTAAAAGTATAGTAATAACATAAATTATAAACAATGAGCACACGAAACTTTGATCGGTTAGCAGGAGGTGCTCACTCCTCAATGGCACCTGATGCTACCTCTGATGATTTGAATGTCCGTTTTTGTTCCGCTCCTGGTTTGTTATGTTAAATGTATTTTTGAGCTTGATTAATGTTCGTAATCTCCACATATTTCATTACATGAACTGTACTTTTAATGAAGATATTTAAGCTAAATAACAAACATTGAAAAAAACGATGAAGGTCTAAGTGATAAAGAATAATAGTTTTCTTCTACTTTCAGCTTAGGGTTAGGGAACACAGTCATAAATGAGCCAGGTAATATTTGAATAATTATATATCTTTACATATAATTGATCGTTTACTTACCTTGGGAAATTTGTTCTGTTAAGCTTTGGGTTCAATCGTAAGAAATTATGTTTCGGAATGGCAAGCGCATGTGACAAAATGTCCCGGATGTTGGCATTCTCGGTTCTTATTGTGGTTGAAAATTTAAAACTGCTATCGTAGAAACTGGTTAAGTGAGTGTAAAGGTTGTAGCTGAAATAAGAAAAAGATAAGTTTGTTTAATGCAATTGTTGATAAAATGTGTCTAGGTATTAACAATAACATTTGATATTACATTTAATTTTGTTATTTGCATATGTTTGTACTCGCCCGTGTGGTGCTGTGGTTGAAGCGTCCGCTCTAGAGCCGCGGTTTAAGATTCTTTTCCCTTACGTTCTGGTTCGAATCCAACTGTGGGACGTGGACACCGGTCTTTTGCATGGGATCGTATAAAACGAAGTCCTATGTCGCAATAGATGCTGGCAAGAAAAAGATCCTTAACTACTCAATGGCCCTAAGTGCCGAGTGTAGGACAAAACATGCCTCTCTCCACAAGCAAGTGGTGGAGTCTTTATATGAGTGAAAAATTCTCGATAGGGACATTGAACAACAAATAACCAAACACGTTTGTCAAATTAGAAGGTACTAAGACATGAAATCACTGTCTTTATCATGTGTGAAAGTGCAAAGATAATAAGTATTTGTAAATACTTACTTTGAATTTTCATGAAGCTGCTTCGACAATAAAGTTGCAGAAAACGCTTTAGTTATTGACGCTAGTCGGAATAAAGTGGATTCTGTGACGGGTGTTCTAGTTTGTAGATCGGCAAATCCGTAACCTTTGGAGATCAATACCTGGTTGTCCTTGACGACTGCTACACTTAGTCCAGGGATACGACGGATCTAGGCTGAAATTGTAGCTCCGTCTAAAACTTTCTCCCAGACACATATCTTGTTCTGGGCATAGCAAAAGGTAATACCAGACTACAGTTTTGGCTTCCGTGTTTTCGATCCATGAGGTTAGGTTATCAGCTTCTCTAAAGTCGGTAATTGTTGGGTAATTTGGGGGGATAGACGAAACACCCTCTAAAGCAACTCCAACTATTGAAGTTATAAACAAAATGGAGATCTATAAATGATATGAAAATAATTATTATTATTGAAAATGTCTATTTACCTTAGATAATAAATTGGTTGTTTATGTTTATTACGTAAAATATAATAGTACACCTTTAGCATGAATTACAGTTTAAAATAAATATCTCGATAAATTTTTCAAGGAAAGCCTCAATATTCTCAACAACAATAATAACAACAAGAACAACGACAACAACAACAACAACAAGGACTGTTTTTATATGTGTCATATATTTAATGCTATTGCAAGATTTAAAAAATTAATCTGTTTTTGAGGAAAATGAATTGTTCTAATACTTTGAACCCATAAAACAATTATAACAGACGCGTTAGTCTTACAAAGAAAGTACAATGTAGTAGTTCGACGACAGCCCCTTTATCTGCTGTTCTTTGTTCAAGGGCATTATGAATAATAAAGCATGTAGAATCATATGAATAAAATGATAGTAGCAAAACTCTGCAGTGCGCCTTTTCCCCATATCCCCTAACGAGGGCTGTTTGAACTGATTTGCTTAATTTGTCTCCAGTTTCCTTTTCTTTGTGTTTTAAGTTTCTGTGAAATTTTACCTATCAAACAGACTAGAAATAAAGATTTTTTCCCCATTTTTCCTTATAAAAGCTAGGTCTAGAAAGTAGTTTTGACTACATGAGAATTTGTATCGATGCTCACATTTCATCTTGACTTTGTTCTCATACAATCAAAAAACGCGAAATAATTAAATTACATGACGAATGGAATCTATAATATAATGAAAAGTTAATATTTATTGAATACACCTACAACAGACAAAGGAAACTGGAAAAACATTTCCTAGAATTTAGGTTACATGTAATTTTCAGAGTGTAGCAAGCATACAGCAAAACCAAGGAATATAATAATAGCTTGCAGTTAAAATGTATGTATTTATTAATGAACGAAACATATTGGGATAACGACAGTATTCAAGGTCAAAAGTCCATAAATCAGTACAAAAATAGAAGCAGAGCACACACGGACCGTCAAAAGATCGAAGGTAAGATCAGGCTCCATAGAGGATTGAGCATACCCTGCAGACCGGTCACACCCGCCGTGTAAAAAAATATATTTTACTTTTATTGATCCCCTAATAAAAACTACTATAATGGTTAACAATAATTTGTTATAGTTAACAATAGTGATAAATAACTTTGACACTATAAAAACTTTGATTTACTATAGCATACAGTTATGGAATGGGTATACGTACCAGGGGAATAGCTAATATATGGTTCCCCGAGGGAAAACCGCCGAGGGAAACCGTTTCCTGCCAAGGGGAACCACATATTTGCTATTTCTCGAGTTCACATTCAATAACTCTTTTATTAAACCGAAACAATCATTGGCGATTTTTCTTACCAGATACTCCGACATATAAAGACAAACACTGTAGATACATAATTACAAATGCATGTAGTATAACAGATTGAATGCCAAGTAATGCACCGTATCCAAAAACTAATAAAATTATTCTTAAAAAGTATTTTCACTGACATTTCGAAGACTATTATCGTTGTCTTTATTTTGCTAGAACTCGATTATGATTTTGACATTGCATGTCGAAATGGTTTGACGTCATAATTATATTGCTCCTAACATAACGTCGCAGACTCGAGATTCCTAGAACGTTCAGCTAACTGAACACTTTAATTGGTTAAAATTACTAATAAATATTCATGAGGGAGTAGTTCCAGGGAATAGCTCTGGTTTTTCAGGGAGCAGTCTTCAGATGAGGGAAATAGTCTCTTCTCGGAGAAATAGACAGTTTTATGGTATTAGTTGTATATAGAGTAGTTACAGTAGGGGTATAATAATAACTATGAAAACGTATATTTACTAAAGTGATCACTATGGAAACTTTGATTTACTATAGTGATCACCCTGACACTATAGTGATCAGTTTGAAAACTTTGATTAACGATAGTGATCACTTTGACTCTTTGATTTACTAAAGTTTATTATAGTTAACTATACTTAATTATACTTAAAATACTAATGCACGGCTTTTTTTACTATGTCTTTCCGATTATTTACAAAATGTATTGGTCTCTGTAAGTTTTTATCCGATGTCTACGCAGAATTTTATCACTGCTCACTGCTCCACCTATTCCGAAAACGTCCCTTTTTTGAACAATTCCAATTCGTCTTAATGTGTTCTAATTTTGATCGCTCAGCCATTTTACAACTTTGAACGTTCAAATTTTGCGGATTTTGCGTGATAACTCATGTTAGTCTCATAATATAAAACGTAATCAAGATTTTCACAGAATTTTATAAAATACAAATTAAATTTATAAAGGTATTTACAATTTTTAATTCAAATTCTGCGGTGCTCCGGGTCTCCATTCCAAGTCTAATTATGAAGCCATAATTTTGATTAAACATTTGAAATTGAATACAATTTTACATTTTTCAATTCACATTTAGTAAAGGATAAGAAATATGCTAAAAATAAATATCAATGTCACAACATTTATTTAATTCTTAGCTTGTCCACAAACTTTACGGAAAACTCTCGCAGAGGAAACTAAACATATGGAGATAACCAACAGTATTCAAGATCAAAAGTCCATAAAACAATACAAAACAGGGGTAGAGCAGAGTCAGACCTCTAAAAGATCAGAGTTGAAATCAGGTGCAATGGAGAGTCTGCATCCCCTGCTGACCTGTCACACCCGCCGTTTGCTCCTTGTCTTGATCGGGAAATAACAGAAAAATCCGTCTTCAATTCTGTGTATAACAATTAGTATGAAATACCTATGAAGAACTTTTAATTCTGCAAGTTGGATTACCACTTGCAGTATCAAAAATTCTTCCAAAAAGATGTTTTAAATTATTTTTTCTCAGATATGACGTGTTTATATCACAAAAAGCGACAAAAAAGAGAATTAGTTATTTTTAAAGTGCAATTTTAATTAATTGCATTTTTTCGTTCATAGTAGTGATACATTGTCAGTTTTTTTTATTAAATGTAGGTGCTGGCATTGTTCCATCGAAGGTGTAGAATTAATATTAAAAAATGTATTTCCGACACATTTAACAGGCTTCTCAAAAACAATCAACAGGTTGTGTTCTAATTAGGTTATTCCTCTATATAAATAAAAATTCAGACAATACATTTGGAAGAAGCGTGGAAACATGGTAAGTATATATGTTATTGCACCAATGTTTCTTTCTTTTTCTTTATTTCATTTTTTGCCTTTGTGTTTTTTCTTTTTATTTATTTATTTTCATTTATTTATTCATTTACTTATTACATTTTAACATATAAATCTATTTATTTCTTTAAATTCAATTATTTTTTTATTCACTAATTGAATTATTTGTTGAAAGACCCTAATAAAAAAAAACAATACTTAAATTTAGTTTAGTATAGTTCACTGTATTTTAGCTAGTCGGAATAAAGTGGATTCTGTGACGGGTGTTCTAGTTTGTAGATCGGCAAATCCGTAACCTTTGGAGATCAATACCTGGTTGTCCTTGACGACTGCTACACTTAGTCCAGGGATCCGCGGATGACATGCTAAGGCCTATAATGAAGGATATGGAGATAACGAAAAGTATTCGATATAAAATTCTAGAAAAATAATATTAAATAGGATCACAGAAAAATGGACCTCTAAAACATTATCAGTGGGATCAGGTGCCATGGAGGAGTGAGTATCCCCTGCCGACCGGTCACACCCACTCTATTGTAGATGTCATGATCGGAAAATAACGGAAAAAAACCCTCGTGAACATGAATGCAAGATGAAACTTTGTCTTTTACAAACTAAAAATAATACATTTCTATCGGTTTTTACTGCATTGATTAAGAGGTAGTACTGGAATTCTATTAAATAATGTATTTATCAAACAATTACTCACCTGTTGGAGAACTGGGTCAACAACGCTCTCGAACTTAGAAACCGACGTAATCAGGTTATAATCCATAACCAATAGTACCAACTGTAAAATACTTTTCATTATAGTTGTGCTTATTTTACACTGTCGATAAACACATTGATATGTTAAAGATTACTTTTGTTGAATCGCATACAATATGACGTCCTAGTTATAAGATTACCACTCCATATACTCCGACCTATTGGAAATGTAGTCTTATCTTACTACATGATTGAATAAAAGTACTGTTGCATATGCACTATTTCAAACGAAGAAAAATGGATACCATGATCCCAGTACAAAAGATGTGAACATTTAGAGAAAAATTTCATGTTCATATTATGTCCATTTTTCCATGTTATTTGCTTCTAATAAAGAAAATCAGCATTCAATAAATAGTTAAGATTAGAGCATCTTTTTAACTTGTTTTACTCCCTTAATTTCAGTAATATTAATTAATTTTCAGGTATTCTTTTATTACAAACAAATATATGAATGGCAATGTTGTAATCTTTTATAATTGTTTATACCACATATAGTGTTTGCTTTACTTTCATAGATACGGAAAACCCAACGCAATTTACATTTTTTTTAATTATATCAATAATCTAACAAAACTTTGAAGTAATACCTCTTCAGAGACTCTCAAAAACACATCATCACTTTGCTTGCCTGGAGCTTTTTGGATCAGATAGAAAAAAATATTTATATTTAAATACATTTTATATTTGATAGACATGTATTTAGATGTAAAGATCAGAGTTTTTAAAACTAACTTTAGTAAATAGAATAGAACACATGAAAAAATATACTTATATGTATAGGTAAATGTCATAATAGATAACATTTTCATCTACATTCAAATGTATATGAATTAGAATAATATCACAAGAGATAATACATGTAGGAGAAGAACACATAAAATTCCACACTTCCCCCTGTATACCCAAAAGGCCAACTGAGAACAGACTTAAGTCAAAATTTTGATTTTCAATATCTTCAGTTTAATTCAATTTGTTAGCTTGAAAATTTGTAATTGTGAAAAACACTTCAATTTAAACATATAATGACAATTTTATTTTATTACAAAAATTATTTCAAAAGTTATATCAATTTGGAATTTTGACTAAAGTCTATTCTCAGTTTATGGTCAGGGCGATGTACATAATATCACATTTTTCTGACAATTCTTTGATGATATTGAAATCAATTTCAATACTTTTTGATAATTTTGTTTTAAAATAGAACAGGGTAAGTGCATTATTAAAGAAATACAATAATCTCTCAGTATTCACTCTCTTACTAAAAAATCTACATTTCATTTTGTATTTATACATTTTTCAGGTAATTAAGGTCAATATATTAATTAAAATGAAAGTTTTTTTTTATTTCAATATGATAAGAAACGTTTGATAATAATTTCCAAGACAAATATATATTTAAATGCAGTCATGTTATTATACTTTAAATGGGTTTACTACTCAGCAGTCAATAATAAGATGCTTTATATCTTTCTCTACATCACAAATCGAACAGTTTATACTTAATTCTTTTGTTCTATTTACAAACATACTTATTACAAGCCAATAAGTAATGTATAAATATGAAAACACTCTGACTCATTCTTATCAAATATTTCAGTAACTTTTTCCTCGCAAATGTTCTCCCATATGTGGAATTTATCAATGTTAAATACCTCAGCCCAAAATCTTCCCACTAAAGGTTTTTTCATGCTTTGGGTAAGAAAACTTACCCAAAACATCAAATTGACATTTTTTTCAGATTTTTCATGGAATATCCTGTTTGTAGTAACTATTCTGTTTGTTCTATTGCAATTGTGCTACGCTTAGTAGCACAATTGCAAGAAATTAAATGTAAGTTGAAACAAAAAATATAGGATATTAGACAAAACTATTCTTAGCATTTTGCATAAATTTGGATGTGCTTAAATCACTAGATAAAGATTCAATATACGAAAAAATATAAACAGGATTATTCCTGTTAAATGGCTTTTAATGTAGTTTCAAGGCAATCATTTCATTATAATTTTAATTTGGAAGAAAGTGATACAAACACCCATATTTGAAATATAAATAAGGCAATCTTACACTTAAGGAAATTAAAATCCAGTTTTGGAATGAGAGGCACCTGTTAAAGTAACCAAATTCTCTCCTTTGAATCATAAGTGTCGTATAAACATGTCAAAGCTGAAAAATTTAATCAAAAATTCCTCGTAAAATCAAAATTCAGTTCTATAATGAAAAGCACCAGATAAAAAACACAATTATCTCCTCTGCAGCATAAAAGTGCTATAATCGTGTCAAAGCTGAGAAATTTAATCACAATTTATCGTGAAATGGCATGAAGATGCGACTGAATTGAAATACAATCCTTTTTAAAATTGCAAAATCTGATTATTTTTTTTTACTTGATGTTTAATCAATGCGAAGTGTAAAATAGATAATAACAGTTGTTTATGTATTATACAATGATGCTTACAGCTTTTTAGGGAGTGTGCACCTACTGCTTTTCGCGGAGAAAAACACTTATTCGCTTGCTTTGATTTAGTTACAAGGTCATGTCAGGGTCTTGTTGTCTTCATCAAGGACAACAAGTGGCAAAAGCTATTTAAACACATTCCTAATTTAAGGACAGATGATACAAACAAAAAATAGACACCTGGATTGGTATATATTTCTGGGCCGATTCTGTTACAAATAATGCAACTAATAAACTTTAAAAATATAAAATTTGTAAACCTTCTGTGGTGTTAAAAATTTTACCTCTCTGCAACCATACTTATTAACCGATATAAAATTTTTTACTCTCAAAATTCTATTTTCGTGAAACTCTGAATGAAAAAGTAAAAACTACGCGGTTAAACTTGTTCTTTTTACTATTTGAAACATGACCCATTTTTTTCTTCTTTTTTTTTTTTGCTCCTTGACATTCATGGAAAGGTAATATTCAGTTTTTATCAGCACAAATGTGAAATATTATTACTACGTGCTCCTCAACAGACTTAGATTGTCATATAATTTTTTATCTCCAACATAGATAAATTTCTAGCACCAACGTTAAAAATATTGAAAAATTCGATCATACATGTATCAAGGGATAGGCTAGATATTTGTCACTTCTCGATGGCACCTGATCACATCTGATTATCAAGTAATGTGATCAGTGTTTAGGCTATAATGAAAACTGAAGGAAAAAAGACCGTTCGACACATTTGTGAAAATTTTGATATGAATGAATTTTTTTTTTTCTGAGTCATGCCACTTTTATAACACCAAGGCTACACGGAATATAAATTGTTTTAATCAAAGATATGTGTTGGAAGCATAATTTCTCGAATATCATATTAATATTGACTTGCGTTTTCTGAGAGATTTGACATGTTTCTCCACGAAACTTTTAAAAAATCCTCTGTATAAATAAAATTTCAGAAAGAATACGTTAAAAGAAGCCTGGAACCATGGTAAGTCTGCAGGCAATTGCTTGAATTTATTTATAATATATTCATTATTCATCATTTATTTGTTCATTTATGATTTGTTTTACATTTGAAGCTGAAAGTTAAACGCAACCTTTTTATAATCTAAAATGCATGCTTGCCCGTTTTTAATCAAGATGCATGAAAAGTTACTCAGGCAGTTACTTGTGTCTTTTCTCTAATCATTAGTGAAAGTTGACTGATAATTAACTGATGATTACTGATAATTAAGAGGTCTGTTCGGGAATTATTGGGGCACTATGTATATTTTTCTTTTTAATGAACGTCTTTCGGTGAAAATTTTTATATACATGTACGTTTGACAAACACTAAAAATTAATAAAAGCAAGAAATATTTTTGATCATTAAATTCCTTCTTTTTAGTTGATAATAAATGTGTCAGTGGTAGGGGTACCCGGAGCAGTCACGAATCAGATATTGAAAATATATAACACCATCGATCAAATAACTGGTTGACACAAAATAGGGGCGAAAGTAATTCAAAATATGTATATAATTTTTCAAATTCTATACTGACTTCATGTTGTGCAAGTTTGTTAGAATTTTGATCAGAAATATGAAAATAATAAAACAATTCATGAGCTGTAAAGAAATCTGATAGCGACGACAAAAGGAATTTTGACGTCAAGGCGGAGCAGCGAGCATAACTGAAGTTTGTTTAGTGCTGTGTTGAACTCTTTCCCAAACAGAAATACCTGTTAAACAATAGGAACAAGGGAAAAAACATAACTAAACGGTCGCAGCTATTGCAGAAAAAAATTACATAACCCGCTTACGCGGGTTATGTATTTTTTCTGCAACAGCTGCTTCCGTTAATTCCAGTAATAACAAACAAAGAAAGCATTTAATTGTTTAAATAATGTTAATTGTTAACACAAACAAAGAAACGGAGTAAACTGTAAAAACTTCCCAATCGTTTTACATGCGAAAACATCTCCGTTTGAAGTGACATTAAAATGACGTAGCGATGTTGCTCCAGGTGTATAGACATATGCAGACATATAACTTCACCACATCGTATCTAATTATTACATAAATTAGAAATTTTGCAGAACTGTTTTATTTGTCCTGTATAAAATGTTGACGAATTTTCATGAATTTATCTCTGTCCTTTATGGAGTTTCAGCAAATGTCTTAATAATTTCCGAACAGCCCTCGTATACATTTTCTTTAACAATTGTGTAGGGAAATTAATGTAGAGTATTGTCATACAGATTCTTTTATTCAGTCCTTGTGGTTTCTTGGAAAGAGTCTGCTTTTTTTATAGTGAATGAGTGGCGAATGATGATGTCTTATAAGAACAATTTTGTCACGTTTTAATACCAAAAGGTTTTAATGTTTTAAGTCTTTAAATGATTATTTATTGAAGGGACAAGATAGTTTAACACCCTTTTTTGGTCCCTGATTTTTAATGTCTCCAGGAGCGATGTAATAGTCCATCATTACTAACCTGTTTTCATCACTTTTACAAAATTAGTATTGCGTCTAAATGATGGGGAACCTATGGGTTTCAGGAAGGTCACAAAATAGAATTTTCGTATTTTTTACTCAAATTTATAAGACATTTTGTTTCAAAAAATACAAAGCACAAGGTTGTCTATCCTCCAAATTCATATACGTCATGCACTGGTATCAGATTTTGTGTATAAAAATCTTAGATAAGCAGGCTTAAATGTGCTCTATGTTTCCAAAGTGAAGAGTATCTAAAATTTAATAAATTTTAGAATAAATCCCTTTCACCGCAGTCACGCATTTTTTACTCATATACTCGTATCATTTCTTATTTTAACGCAAAATCACGCTTATGCCGTTTCTACGCAATCAGGATTTTTTTTTCGCACTTTCGAAAGCACATTTAATCTTCAAGTTAATGTCGATTCCCTTCTATTTTCCACCTGCTAAAATCTCAAAAAAAAGAAGAAAACTTATAAAATCTATTTATTAATTTATTAAGCTTTACTTAAGAGAAACTCTCACTGCACCATAAGTGGTTCTTGGGAAAAGGTAACTTTTATTTTCCATTACATTAACATAATTTGTTTGGTGTGTTACATTTAAGTAAGTTGTAAAGAGTAAAGAAAAATCGGGGGAAAGAAATATTCAAACGCACTTTATCAAAAATGACAAGGTCTGAAATTTATGATTTTCATTATCAGAGGGATTTTAATTAACCCCCATGCACGGTTATATGTGTTTAATACAGTGATTCGATGCGATGCCTTTTTTTAGTTTTTCAATTTAAATATCAACTAATATTTTCTCGATGTTGGTTTATATTGATACATACATGTATTCAAAATTCCTAGACAAAATCAGATCAGAATAACAAATCTAATTTATTGGCCATGGTTCTTTTTTATTTAGATATGAATGCCGATATGTTTGTATGAAGAAGCGGACCCCAATTATTCAGATAATGCTTGTTAACTACATCTCGTTATTATTTTAGTACAAGATTGTACCGGCAAGGAAAGGGGAAAATTATTTTTATATGATTCGATTAGCCAGAATTTAGGAAGATATATTTCCCGTTGACTTCTATATTGTGGGTCCTAATGCTCGTATTCTTTCATTTTTCAACCAATTTTAAACTTTTATATTTGCTATAATTTTAAATAAGGGATCATTATTTTTCTGATGTATGTAAATAATTGGAAGCCTCCATTATCTAAAAAAAAATCAATTAGATTTTCCACCAAATATTTCTTAAAACAAAAAGTAAAAATCACCAAGTCGATCTCCAATATGGCGTTCAACGTGAAGTTACTCCTGCTAAATTCTGGTCAGAAGAAAACTATCTATTTGAAAAAAAACGCATCAAACATCCTGCACAGAAATGATAAGGTATACCACATTGTTTTAAGTTTTGGAGAGTTCATCAGATTCAGGTTTCTAAGTTTAAGTACATCAGAGACAGTATAAAGGCAAAGAATCTCATTTTTCCTGACGCATTGGTTCCTTGTCAATTTGTCTGGATATGTGAAAGGCAAAAAATAGGTGCATTTTCGGCTATATTATAAATATAAAGTTTTATGTTCAGTACCGACCAGACACAACCTAACAGAAAGCGAACACGGAGCGCACCCCAAGTTCGCTCTCTGGGTCCGCTTCGAGTTCGCTCGGGGTCCTCTAGGGCTGACCCTGAGCGAACCCGGAGCGGACCCAAAGCGAACCCAGAGAGAGAACCCCAAATCCAGTAGCGGTCCTAGAGAGCGAACGCGCGTTCGGTATTTCCTTACAGAGCTGTCAATCAGTATTAGCGATTAACCAATCAACGCGTCAACCAATCAAAATATCATATTGATCTGTCGATTGGGATATAAAATCGAACATGTTGAGTTAATTCAATATAAATCAAAACATTTTACATACAAGCAAAACGTGTAAATGCACAGTGTAAATCTATTATGATAATCAAAATATTAGTTTTTATTTCTTTGTTTTAATTCTCCGGGTTGTATTTTATATTCTATATATTTATTTTCTTTTTCTATTAAAGCAAATAATATATTATATATTCTAATTTTCCACGTAGATTGATACATAAATATTTACGTATTTATCTCTTAATTCTTTATAACAGTATTTAAAGTCTATGGGTAAATAAATAGAGTAAATACATAAGTCAATGCGTAAAAAAAGAAATTATTAATTGGTATTTTTACTGACAAAATGAGTAGAGAAGAAAAATAGAAGGTATTTCACAATTATTGTAAAATTTTATCATCTCCAGATACTAACAGTACAACAATATTTACGTGCTCATTATTCAATGATTTTATTTCCATTTTCTCAGTTTACGTGATCCTTTAACGTATTCAAAATTCACATCAAAATTATTGATTTTTTTTAATTAGGGATAAAAAAAAATACATGTACATCTACCTGTATATTTTTGAAGAAAAAAAATTTATTGCAAATGGTTTATAGAAAACAGTTCGAATACTGGATTGGGAGGACGACTCATAGAAATTTAAGAAAAAGTCTTCATGCTTAATTATTAAAATCTAGTCTAATGATGGGAGTTAATACAGTTAAGATCTCTCTCTCTCTCTCTCTCTCTCTCTCTCTCTCTCTCTCTCTTTCTCTCTCTCTCTCTCTCTCTCTCTCT
>PRKT01000364.1:309612-354905 GCA_003671525.1 Saccostrea glomerata | reverse complement strand
GAAAAAGGGGGGGGGGGGGTGTATATTAATATATTCTTAGCGGGCCGGGAGAACAATTATTATTTGTTATTTTATTTTATTTTTTTCATTCTGTTTAAAAATCAAAATCGTTCCATAATTCTTAGCGTGAAAAAGATATGATAAGATTATTTTTTTTTAAATATCCGATAAATATCTATAACGAGATTTTAATGTGTAACTACTATAAATGAAATCTAATTATATCGAGTGTACAAAGGGTAAATATAATTTATAGATGCCATATCATAATTCACGTGTTTGGTAAAGATTTAAACTACGATTTTTCAAAACTTAAGGAATAACAAATATGATTTTAAAGCATACAACCTGTGAATTCGAAAGGTATTTTGTTTAGAGGCTAAAGTGAGTTTCACTTGTATACCATTCGATACATTGAAAATCAATTCAGCACCTTTTTCTTCCTTTTCTGTTTTTGTTTTTAACGTTATAACTAAAGAAAAATAAATGCCTAATAATCCGCTGTCAAATAACTTTGAATTTCTCGGGATCGAAATTCCGAGATCGGAGAAATCAAGGAAATCAATTATACATGTAAATCTACGTCAAATGTACAGCTGAATTTTGGAAAATTTATTAATGTTCTCCATAATGTCATTGTTTACATGTACAGTGTACATGTATCGATCGCTGCATAAACAACAATGATTGATCCACAATCCCATTACTGTATCGAAATATACAAGGGGTGGGGCTTAGTGTCGGCGAGAGTAAAGCGGGGCATTAAAGCGCATCAGTGCAAAAAATGGTCCCAGAAAGCGAACGCAGGGTTCGCTCTAGCGGACCCAGGGCTGACCCCGAGCGAACGCGGAGCGCACCCAAAGCGCACCGAGAGCGGTCCCAAAATTTCTGTCAGCAAACCCGAAGCGGACCCCGAGCGAACCCGGGGTCCGCTTCGGGTTAGCTCTGGTGTTAGGTTGTGTCCGGACGGTACTGTAAGCTTTTTAAAAGCTGTTTCACATATGGTTTTTATCCTCAAGCTTGGAGCAATGGGTTCTTAAGTCCAAATTTAAGGTCAGATGATACAAACAATCCTTCAAATTATAGGGGTGTTACAATTACCAGCACTCTTGGCAAGGTATTCCACAGTATTTGGAATTTTAGACTTGATGACATTCTTCAAGAACATAATTTTATTTACCTACCTCAAATGGGTTTTATCAAAAATGCAAGAACATATGATCATTATGTTCTTATAAAATGTCTTATTAATAAATACTGTAGCACAAAAGAAGGAAGACTCTATGCATGTTTTATTGACTTTCATAACGTGTTTGACAGTGTTATACATACAGGATTTAGAGCTTTTATTACTTCACATGAATGTTGGATCTAAATTTTAAAATATCATAAATAATATATATAAGAATTGTCAAGCATGTTTGAAAATTGGAATGTTCTTCTCAGATCCATTTCAAATAACTATAAACGTCCTTCAAGGGATAACTTGTGGCGCTCCCTTTTTAAGGACTGATGACACTTTTTTTTCAGAATATCTTGTCATAGGTTTAGAAAAGTGGATAATTCTTAAAATTTCTCCTAAGAACTGGAAAATGAAATAGACTTGGAAAATATAAGCATAAATATTTTAATAAAAAAACATAGACAACAATGAAAAACATTGACAAATAATACGCAGTAAAGGTCTACAGGTGAAAACATATTTCAGAATATGATACCTTGGTGCTAAAAGTGTGATATAAACTTTTGAAAAATAAACCATGGAAGGTGAATTTTATTAGGACAAACAAAATGACAAAAAATCAGCAATATTACATACTAGGCTGATTTTCACCATTCTGCGTTCCGTAATAAAATTCATTTGGTATATTTTTTTTTAAGTTTATCTTACACTTTTAGCACAAGGTAACATATTCTGCAATTTGTTTTCATCTGTAAACCTGTACTGCGTGTCTTTGGTGCATATTGGTAATGATATTGAAATATTACTTATATTTTCCATATCTACTTAATTTTTACCCATCTTAGGAGAAAAAAAAAATCTATAAATTCTCCACTTTTCTAAACCTGTGACATGATGTTAAATCTCCTCTAAAGAAAAAAAATGTTTGTATCCTCTGTCCTAAAAATATTTATCAATGATTTTCCAGCATATTCAGATTCATGTATTGATGGAGTTTCCCTTCCGACACAAACTGTCAACTGTTTAATATATGGAGATGACATTGTTATTCTAACCTTATCAGGTAAAGGTATACAAGCAAGACTCACTGAAAATATTGCTCCGATTGGTGATTAAAGGTAAACATTCAATAAACCAGAGTCATGATCTTTAATAAAGCTGGTCGAAAAACTTCACAAAAATTAATGTTCTAAAATAATATGGTAGAGGTGTGCCTAGGTACAAATATCTTGGAGTGTATCTAAATCCTGGAAGTTTACATGTAGCAAGATTAGAGCTCTCTAAAAAAGCATTAAATGCATATTATAAGTTAAGATAAGATTTTATTGATTTGAATCCTGGGATTAAAACCAGTATATATATATCTGACTCTACCATTAAATCACTTCTTTTTTATAATGCAGAGATGTGGGGTGCAAGTAATATAAATACTTTAAGATTCCTAAGCTGCCAAAATTTAGAAGCTGAAGGCTGCTTTAAAAAGCCACCCTTTGAAATTATACACATTAAATTCTGTGTAACTTTATTCGCGGTGTTCACAAGAAAAGCATAAATTTTGCAGCATTATTGGAATTTGGAAGGTACCCCCTGCATTATGACATTGTCAGGTTGTTAATTAAAAGTTGGTATAGATTTGAAAATTTGTCCATAGAATTTCCCTTACATACGATGACAAGAACTCATGGTTTGCATTTATACAGAAAAGAAGAAAAATACTGAATATTAAACATGAAGTAATTTGTTTTTGGAACAATAAATTTAAGTCATTCTGTCATAAAACTTTATTACGTTTTTTGTGAAAAAATGGTAAACAATTCAACAAATTTATGTTGATTGCAAATTAACCACATATGTGAAACTCAAACAAAATAAGGGTTAGGAGAATCATTTATCAGTTGTTAAAAATTTTCATTACAGAAAATCTCTATGTTAATCAAGAATTTCCTGTCACAGGTTACAAATTTTACTGGGAAGATTTATTAATATTCCTTGAGAAGATCGATTATATAATAGATGTAATTCTAACAGTATAGCTCTTGAAATTCTTTTTTGATAACATGAAAAAAATGTGATCATCAAAGAAAAGAAATATTTTAGGTAATTAAAAATAAATTTTCACACTTCTCAGCTTTAGATGATGAACAAAAACGTTATTGGTTACTCAATACAGAAGATAAGGGAAGTCTTAATTTTGTGGGCAAATGTATAAGTGATAACATGTTATAGTAGTATTAGTCCTTTAAACTTGTACATGCATATTGTTGTTTTCCTTTTACATGATTATTGTTAAAATTATCTATGTTTTGCTTTTCATTGGCTTATCTTTTCCCTATTATTGTAATAATCCGATACTTGTCTGTTCTAGGCTCTTAATCAGAAATAAAATATTCTGTTCTGTTCATATGCATATATTGTATACTTATTGTACATGTATATAGCCTGGGTGGCGCCGTGTTATATCCTCGGTTCTAGAGTGGTAATCAGTTGATCCTCACGTAGGGGTTTGAATCTTACTGTTGTAAGTGGAGGCCAGTCCTTCGGAAAAGATCGTATAAACCAAAGTATCGTGTCGCAATAGCTAGATGCTAGCACGATAAAAAAAAATCATCACTACCAAATGTCTTTGAGTGACGAGAATAAATCAAAATTTGCAATTCTCATCCGATATCTGTTGGACCCTCAACATAAGTGAAAATTTTCGAGAAGGACGTTAAATAACAAACAAACATATTTATTGTACCCTTGTTTGAAATGTCAAGTGATGTTTCTTTTATCAAGAGTTACTGTTTTGAAGCATTTTTAATCACAAACAATTATCAAATTTAACAGCTTAAAGACGTATGACTTTTCAAATTTATATAAAATAATTCCCCACAATAAATTAAGGTCAAGGTTTTTGATATCATTGAAAGTTACTTCTTTAATAAAGATGGACTCGGAAATTTTTCTCGGTTTTCGTTGGTCATTTGCAAAACCATTTTGTTAAAAAGCATTCTGATTGTACGCACAAGAACTCTGAAGTCGATATCAAAAGGATGCTTGAGTTTCTAATCGATAATATCTATGTTGACCAGGTCTTCCAACATTCTGTTGGATTTCCCATGGGTACTTATTGCGCTCCGTTCTAAGCAGACCTATTTTTGTATTCAACTGAAACAGAATCTGTGCAGATCTTTAGCTTGAAAATAAGAAAACACTTGTTGTGGCCTTTGACTCGACATTTAGATATATCGAGATATATATTTAGATATATCGACGACGTACTGTCAACCAATAATAATGGTAATTTCCATTCTTTTATTGATACGATAATTTCCCGGTGAGCTTGAGATAAAAGATACCACAGAGTCTTACACATCTGTTTCATATCTATATTTTCTACTTGAATTAGGTAATCTAACAAACAAGCTCTATGATAAACGTGATGACTCTAACTTTTACCCGTCAACTCCTCTTACTTATGCAGCAAGATACCCTCATCCTCTGCATATGGAGTTTTCATATCTTATTTGAGTAGATACAAAAGATCATGCTTTACATATGAACAATTTCTTCGACGAGGTAATTTAATTACAAACGAGTTGACGAAACAAGAATTTAAACAAACCTGTTTAAATTCATCATTTCAAAAAATCTTTGGTCGATACAATGACCTTGTCGGCAAATACAATTCATCATTGAGTCTAATTGTAAGTCAATATTTATACGCTGATTGATGACGGTTTTTCCGTTATTTTCCGATCATGACAAGGGGCAGACGGCGGGATGGCCGATCGGCAGGAGATGCTCACTCCCACATGGCACCTGATCCCACCTCTAATGTTTTGGAGGACCGTGTTTGCTCTGCTCCAATTTTGTATTGTTTTATGGACTTTTAATCTAGAATACTGTTCGTTCTCTTCATATCTAATTGGAGAAAATTGTATGTTTTTTCATACTAATCGACACTTTAGTTTTCCTTCTTTCTTCATTTGTTATGAAATACATGGTGTAAAAGGTGTGTACTATGGTCGTTAGACATCACTGATCACTTCTAAAATCATACTATACTAATAAAAACTCGTACTACAGGTTAGAAGAAAGGAAATTCGATTTCTATAAAAAGATATTTTTTGTATTTAAAGGTATACATATGTCAAGAAATACGCACCCTAACTCTTGATTCCCGCCTACATTTTGCACCCATTCAATTCAATATAAATGGCAATTTGGACACAAACTCTTTGTTTAATTCAAAGATCGGTTCAATGGTTATCGATGAATTGTCTTAATACCAGTGTTAAATACTAAACCATCCATAATTCCAGCTATTGAAAAAAAGGGGGGTAGACGATATTTTCCATTGTAATCGAACTTTCAAGTATTACCATCAATTGACATAGTCTTGGATATGACTAAATGTTCTTTATATTTTTTATTATGTTTTATGCAAATAAGTAAACATAGATATATTGATAAGATAAACTGTTGCAGTTGTACATTGCTATGAAATTGGTGGAAATTGAGCATTTTGGTCGTTTTTTGTTATAAACATGAAGCTTATTTCCCGGGGTTTCGTTTTGTTTTGTTTTTTGTATGTTGTTTGACATCCCTCGCTAGAATTTTTCACTCATGTGGAGACACCACCACTTGCTAATGGAGAGCTGCAAATTTTGTTCTAAACTTGGGTTCCAGCACCTGCTGCAACACAAGCAGATCTCATCCAAAGTAGAAGTCTCCTCGTTCCACAGTGGGATTAAAACCCGCAACATCAGGATAAACTACTTATTTCGACGCTAGAGAACACCCTCCTATCACTGCGCACGCGAGGGACAATGAGCCATATGAATAACATCTTTCACTTATGTTTCTTTTATAGATCTCCATTTTGTTCATAACTTCAGCAGTTGGTGTTGCTTTAGGTGGCTTGTTGGTAATCGAGGATTCGCCTTACCCTACATCTGACGACATCAGTGAATCTGATAATCTAACCTCATGGATCGAAAACACAGAGGCAAAAATCTTGCTTTGGTATTACCTTTTGCTTTGCCCAGAACAAGATATGTGTCTGGGAGAAAAATTTAAACGGAACTATTCTTTTACCTTATATCCATCGTGTGCAACTTGTGAATGTGATGATTCGTGTGTGAGAAAGTCCACATGTTGTCCCTCTAAATTCTACAGACAGTCAACAACTCCAGACTTCATAGAATACATGCCAATTGAAGAGGACAAACAAAACGGTCAGCCTTTGTCTTGCAAAATCTTTATCATGCACTATGAAAAAAGGAGAGAAGAATGCGGATGATACTGAATAATACAATTATATTGTAAACATTAAGATTCATGGACTTAAAAAGTGATCTTTTAGAGTAAATTTTGCAACGCGGTATTGAAGAAAAATGAATGTATGAAACAATGTTTAAATGGATATTTTTCGTATTCGGCAGTGTCTTCTAATTATTAAAAGTTCGATACTTACATTCATTTTTTGATATTTCCTTGCAATATTAAACAGGCAAAAATTTATACTTGACAAATATTGAAAACGATTTCACAAAATTTTCCTACATATTTATGAATAATTTGGAAGGATCACTGTATGGCAAAACTCTCTCATTCTTCATCAGATTGAGAGATCGCACAATCTCTGATTGAAATGCAGCACGTGAGTGCAGTCCATATTTCTATGCACGGTAGGTGAAAATCAATAACTGTCAATATACATGCCGTCGCGTTGAGTTTGTATTGCGATAACTTACATATATCAGTTATACGGAAACCTTTTCCTGTATTTATATTTTTTAGAATAAGAAAGGGGCCCGCTAAAGTGACACCGTGACGCACAAACGGGTATTTATTCGTTTTATGATATAGATATCTTAGAAGAAACGCATAATTTTGACTCATTTTGTAACTTTTAAGAAATGAATTCAGATTTCTTGTGACTGCATTATATGCCATGGCAGCGTCGAAACAAAAGAGGAAAGGGTTTTTAATTAGAATCTAAAACGGTTCTTATTTTCAACAGTCAATGAAGGTGCCTCAAAGATTTTTTTTAGATTACTTGGCGGTAGAAGGTAGGGCTGGCAATTTTGTTTGATTCACTGTGTGGAATTGAACCAAACACGATACTAACTTAAGTGGAAATGTCAGGGCACTGGAATTTTAAGTTAAATACTAATGTACTGAAACAACTCTGACCAGAAAATGTGTTCCGTTATTGCTTCAGCGAATGACTGTAATTATGCCTGAGTTTGAATAGTTTATTTTTCCCTCTTTTACGTTTCTAATAACTGTCTCAATTCATGTCAATTGATAAATTTTGTTACTTGTCTGTTTTGAGGTTATGTATATCCCACTTTCATTCAAAAGAAAAATAATCACTTATTAAGTTAGCCACTGACTTTTCAACATTAAAAAAGCAGGTCAATATCGTTCATGGTAAACCTAGCCTCGCAATGTAGAAGATGGATCAACCTGATACATTTTTGCAGACAATCAGATGCAAAGCTAATAAGTATAAAATTCAGCAATCATTCAATCCATATTCAGTGACATGTATGACATAATCTTATCCTTTGAATAAAAAATGAGTTCGTTTACAAAATATTCATGTAAAAAGTACTTTCATTGTCATGTCAACGTGTTGTATGAGTTATTAATGTAAAATCATTGAAATGTTTTAGGCAATTATAATTAATCGAAACTGGTGATAATATTAACTTATTGACCTTACTAAGGGGCCTGCCGACTAAAAACACTATGTCGAGCACTACAGAATTTTAAAGTATTCTGTTTACATGCCTGAGATTCCTTTCAGCATTCCTTAAAGTTAATCCTCAAAAAATATTTAGATGAACGCCAAGAAACGGAAGCTTACACCGGAAGTCCAGAGGATTTATGTAAGCTGAAAAGCACTGAGCCGAAAAGGAAGACATACAACCGCATAAAGTCCTAAAGGATAAACATAAGCATCTATTTTGTACCACAATAACGAAGTTTTTGATTCAAATTTTTAAATATATGTCCATGCCCCCAAAAAACTATATGTATTACTGGAACTGTTTGGTAAATATTTTGATATACTTCCTTTAGTTATTAACCAGATTGCTCATGTTAATCATAAAATGTGTTTTGTCGTCGAATTTTGTATTAAAGTCTTATTGTTGTTTACTTTTTGCCTTTTTTCTTATTGTGTTATCTGCAGCTGTTAAATAACTTTGATCTTATATGCCTCCTTCAGGGGATCCATTGATCCTTGTAACGCCATGTATTGAATTGTTGCAGTAAAACACGCATCTGTAGAGCGAAGATACGAGAGTGCAAAGTTGCAAAAGAAGTGTGAGAAGGTGAAATTGAGAAGATGTAACAGCGGAGCGCGAAGATTAGAGGGCAAAAGTACAAAGGTGCAAAGGCACGTTACTATTCATTATCACACTTCCCACTTTGCAACCTCGCAATTTCACCTTCGCATTTTTACTTTTGCATTTTCCTTTTGAGGATTTTAATTGTTATAAATCAATCTAAGCTGGCTTATTCCAGGTGTTTTTTTAAAGATCTCGGTCCACTTTTTGCAGAAAACGGCTCTGTAGATATACCAATTTATTGACTTCTAATAACACTTTATGATCTATTTTGAAGATGAGAAAAAGTAGCGACATACTAATAGCACTTTCATTTCCTATTAACCTATTATACAAAATTTCTAGTTTAACCTCAGGTCTTAGAACAAAGCATTTATGGAATTGCAATGTTCTTGAATTTTAATGAAAACAGGTATATTTGAGTACTTTCAAAGCAGAAAATTAATATGCGCGCACCCTCTGATCTAAAAGATAAAGCATGTCTTGTAATTCTTAAAAACAGTTCTTTTATTTACTAGTTGCTTATTTTAGATAACAGGTTGCGTTCTATATAAATATTGGAAAGTAGTTTAGAAAATTGACTGTTTTTGTTTATCTTTTTCAGAATATGAGGAAATTGACGAATTTCATGACATCATTTCGCATTGACTAGCTTGTAAATCACGTAATTTTTATAGACAAGTAACCACTAGAGGTCTAAATTGAAAATTAATTTTTCAAACGGTGTCTAAATTGAAGCAAGTACCCCGGATTGGATCGTAAATTACATCGTAAATTGCGACTAAAATATTTTGAGAAAAAGTTCCTAAACGATCTGTTCAAACGAATTTAATGTTAACGTTATTTCTGTATCAAGCAACAACAATTAATGGATAATACAGCTGTATCATGAAAACATTTTTATTGTGAACAAATTGTAGTTTCTGAGAGATTATGATAACTTTAATGGTTAAAAATTTGCAGTAGTCAAATTTGTTTTATTGAATAATACTGCTACGCACATTCAGTATACAAATATAATGGTGTGGTAGCATTTGTGATAATAGATAAAGGAATGTGTTTTTTTTTATAAAAGATTTTAACAAAATTATGCCTCTCTTTTCAAAAGTTTATGGTTGTATTAATGTAGATCAACCCGATATCATTATTACATTATACATTATATTCACTGTATCTTTAATTACAAAATACTGATTCCTTACCAATACCATAATTCATGCTGATACATGTGTTGACTAAAAAGTACACTATATGACTGACAATGGACATCTTGACCTATGATTTAAATACAAGAAATATAAAAATAAAATTTTGAAAAAAACAATCTAAAGAAAATTAAATTAAAATGTATTTTGCAAATTTATAAAAATGATAAAATAAGCAGAATTTTTTTCATCAACGTACTTTTTTTCCTAAAAATGAATTGATAATTCCACTAGAAATCCGCATGTGTAGGGAGACATTTTCAACCATGCCAAAATAAAAGACAAAATTTAATATACGGCGGTAATACCTTGTACACAAAATATCTTTATTCCCTACTGTTTAAGAAAGATAAAAGCAACATAAAAATAAAATGCAAAAATTATGTCTCAATCACAATAAAAAAAAGAAACAAATGGAATTTATTTCTTCTGATATTTTCACCCCTACTAGTATTATTCATTCTTCAAGCCTGGAACTCTTGACAGCTACAATTATAAAAGTATTATGTAGGCCTATCATATAATTCAAAAAAAAAAATTATGTATAAATTACAGAAATTAATTGACTTGACATGAAATCAAACTAAAAAAAATAAATATTTTATTCCTTATTAATTTAGAAATTCTATAAATTTAAAACCATTGATCTAAAGTGGAGGTTCTTTGTTTTCAACATAATGATACAGATATTTTTTGTTACATTATGTAGCATGTTTGTATGCCAAAAAGACAACATTACATGTTCAGTAACTCATTGACTGTAACAATGAAATTTCAAATTTAATTTATTTTAAGTTTGTATTAAAAATTACTGTTGAACCCCCTTATTACACATGTTGTCTCTAAGAAAATAAGCTAATCAATCGACTCTATATTTAGTACAATTACATTTTTAAATTTCCAGTAAAAAAAGTGAACAACTTTATGTGGGCTGTTGGGAAGGAGGGGGGGGGGGGCGACACACACTGCACTGCATTAGTTTTTCACTGACTGTGATAATGCATCTAAATAAACACGTACACACTCGCAATCTTTTTTTTCTTCGATGTTAACAAAAGCATATCTACATGTACATAGTGTGCATACAAACCTGGGCTGGATGCACTGCAGTGATGGATCTAGGGAGCTAGTGCAGATCGTCTCATTCTTCCGTTATTTTCTGTAATAATGTCCTCATATTCTCGTAATAGGGATAAACAATGCCTTGTCTCTTATCTTATCCCTATTTTCTTTAAAGAATGTCTGGTTATTGCATTTAAATCCACTTCATATCTCAGCTGATGTCGCCACGTTTTTAGATGTAAACAACATTCCGTGTCATCGAGTGCAAGCGCTTGGCTGAAGCCGAATGCAGCCAAACGGCACATAAGAAAGAGAATTATTTTAAAAACATGCTATTCTATATAGGAGAAAATCACTAATAATTATTTATTTAAACATGGAAATATTGCCGTTTGTTACATATTTTTGCAAATATCGGTAAATAGTTATTTTGAGCTCTATCTCCTTATAAGGATCAATCAGGGCGGAGCAACTGTCATGACGTCAAACCTCATTATGACCTCATTACCATATTTTTTCCATGGGTTGCCTTAACCTTACTGCGAACAACAAAAAAACATTTCTCTTGGTAACCAATTAACAATCAACCAATCTACCCCGGGTATATCTCAGTTATAATTCAATGTCTCTATTATTGAATTAATGCCAAACGTTTCCCAACGTAGTGATCGTCTCCGTATCATCGATCATCATCCTCATCGTCATCATCACCATCATCATGATCATCATATAAATAAAACCATGTCAGGTTTGCCACTAGTGTTCATCTAACGAACTATCACAACGTTACACGTGGTTTGACTTATCTGTGTCTGTCCACCTTCTCCGAGTCTTGATCACACACACAGCATCCTTCCGGGCTTTAGTCCTGGAACCTTTCGCTGTGTCACCACGATCAGACGATCCCCTCAGCTTAGTGCATGTACCCAATGTCCAGTACCAATATCCTCGACGCTACAATGATGCGTATTAATAAGTCACATGTTTCACTACATATGTTTGGCAATACCACTATGTTTGTTTGGCTATTCATTCTCAATATAAAAATAATCAAAAAGTATTAAGTATAATGGTTACCAGTTAACAAAAGTCAAAACAAATTACTGCCAATATGGCGCATCTTACTTCCAACTTCCGGTCACTCACTTCCGCCCAGACATTTAAACCAAAATTTTAAATGGACAAAATATTCTACACAAAGTAACAAAACTGAGTACAAGAAAATAGCGAACATTTAACAATGAGAACTTTAAACGTTATCGATATAATACAACAGCCACTCGAACACTCTCGCTAACCGTCACACCTGAGTGAACAACAGGTAAAATGATGAGAGCTGGCCAAGTTCAGAAATAAGAACGAAGTTGTACTCAATAATAAATTTGCATAAAAAAAAACTATATACAAAGCAAATAATATCATATTAAATACTTACCACGGACCTGTCTCCGTGCCAGTGTCAAAATATTGCATGTACTGCTGCTTTGTACATATACTAGCTGCTTCAAAAATAGAATACGTGTCTGCAGCTACGCTTCTCTGCCGGGAATGACCAGGCCTCAATTGTTCTGGTCGGCTAAGCTATTTTGCAAGGACTTATGGGTAAAATAGGCATAGGGACAAAACGCGGGAAATACAAATTATATACGCAAGTGCAATAGTGATTGTTACAATCAGATTGTTTGCTCATGTATTTTTTGTTTATTTATCTATATATTTTATTGACATATAAATCTTTTAATATGTTTACATTTGATAATTATTATTTAATTGAAAACTTGTATTAACCCTTGAATGATCCATTTATAGCATAATATTAATTTATGTTTAGTTATCATATTTTTTTTTGTTTATTTATTTATAATAACATTTTTTGAAAATTACCTAATACTAAATCCTTTGTAAGTGTTTTATGTTACCTGTTAAAGTTAAGTGTAAGCTGAACAGTAGGAAATGTTTGTCCAGTAACTTTTGTATGCTGTTTGTTTATTCTGTATATTGAATTATTATCATATTACACATAATTATGTAAATATTGCATGTAGTTGAGTGTAACATTGAAAATGTTCTCCCCTCGAAAACCATTGTCAACCTCGGTGCAGCTTTTTTGGTTTTCGAAGGGTGAAAATTTTCAATGTTTCACTCAACTGCATGCAATATTTATTCTATTATACTGAATGTTTGATACAAATACATCTAACAGTGAACCGTGCTCGCATAAATTATGCGCAGTCGCTAATTTTTGGAATATCACCCGTCGTCAAGCACTGTTGACTGTTCCTACGCTGGAGAGTGTGGTTTTATTATTCAGCGGGTAATAGTGTTTTTTAACAAATGCTTTTCGCCCAATCAGATTCAAGTAATTAACATGAAAATAATATAATAATATTACATGTATTTAAAGGGGTGTCCTCGGAATAATATAAGCCTTACAACTTATATTATACTAGTAAGATTCCACAATGCTATATAGAGAATTAATCATACTCTGTTGTTTTTATTGGTCTTGCTGAGATTATTAAAGCGTTCCTTAATCTTTGTCAAGATATCTGTTTTAAATTGTAACTAATGCGGAAGGTTTATTTAAGAAATGAATTTAATTTTTGAAGATTCATGAGGTTATGAACTATGACGCTTCACGCCGGCATATTTCTTTAAGCACGTAAGTGCTTCATGATAAATATTCCGGTGTAAAGACGAATAATGACCCCCATCGAATAATGAGCGGGGGTTATTTTTCAACGACAAAAAATGACCCCCTACCCGTAGAAAAAAATCATTTTTTGTAGAAAAAGTGTCATAGGGGTCATTATTTTATATGTTAGTCCTATAAAGAATTGACCTCCATTGAAAAATGACCCCCTTGAAAGTGAAAAGAGATTCTTTAATTGTCAAGTAATAAAATTTCTTTTTAATTTCCTCCTGATAGTGTTTGTTTAAAGAATGATATTCCACTTGTTTTTTTAGAAATCAAACCATGCAACAATCAGGTTCCAATACTCTTTAATAAAAAAAATTAATTTTTCCTTCATTTCAACTTTTAGCTTGTATAAGTTTGGCAAATCCTTTTTGACAATGAAAGAGGAGACCCCCCCCCCAAAAAGAAAATTACGTTAAATAAAAAAAAAAATGAAAAGCAAAAATATCAATAAAACGCTATACCTTTCAGTAATACTGAAAGAGGCTCTAGATAAAATTTTGAAATGAAGTTAAGCATTCACACAAGTTCTATCATATTATAATTTACTTCGCCATGATTAAAGCATACTTTGTGGGTATACTTGAAAGTATTGTGGCAAAGTAACAGTTGAAAATTAGTAGAATAGTAGATTATTTTAAGCTTATTTTTAGTCCCTTCTTATAGAAAAATAAAGGTAGGGTAGTTTGTTTTGTTGCTTTTGTTGATAATCGACTTCCATCTAAAAAGTAAGGGGTTGGGGTGGGTTTAACACCTAAAACATGCTCTGTAAAGCTATGGGCTAGTGTAAAATACACATTCTCATGCAAAAACTGTACATGTAGACATAACCTTTTGATTTAACACACAGTATTCATTACATTTCTTAATTTTTGCTTTACTCCACCCTTTTACCCAGTTCTGATTATATTTTTCAGAGAATTTAACATGAAAATCAGTAAAAACATTTTCATTTTTGTAACGTCTTCTTTATACTGTATCATAATATGAAAAGTTAATTGAGGTCCATTTCTTTTTATGTCTCTGTAATCGAAGATTCTGGGGTATACGCAGGTATGTTAAGGAAGCATATATGTAATTTCTCGGGAAATTTAGACTTTTTGAAGAAAATTTAGTTTAATAAATTACCAAAGCCACTGATAAACGTAAACTGTTATTTACTATTGCATGCAGATAAAAGCGTGTCTAGGGCAAAGACGTGCATCACCGCCACGGCATCACGTGACTTCTATTAATAGCAAAATTTTCCTTAATAAAAAGGCTTACAGAACAACAATACCCGGAGTTTGATAATTTCTTTGAGTATGTAATATAGCTGAAAAACATCTATTTTATCTAAAAAAAATGCTGCTAGAATCCCACTATCTTGTCCGTAAAATATTTATTCCACACATTCGCACGAAACCTTACCCTTTGTTTTGAATTTTATACATATGAATCGAGATTTTTTGTACAACCATGCTTAACTCGGGATTCTAGCAGCACTTTCCAAGTCTGTTTTAACGCAAACTTTCAATATTTACAAATCGTATGTTTTGAAATATCCAGCTTATTGTTGTTCTGTTGCATTTTTGGGTCGAGAATGACAGATGATAGGCAGACCAGGATACGTAATATAGCTGACTGTCTTCGAAAGACAATATAATCGATGAAAATAAATTAGCATACCTGTTAAATTGATTGAACTCCATATGAATTTAACACAATATTTCCGATATTTCCTTTTAAACTTCATTTTACGAATCTTTGAACATGCCGTCTTAGCCAAATTCTCTTTACACGACATAATCAATTTCCAAGTTACTTGATGTACACATATGACGTCATCGATGGTAGATTTCAATCATAATGACTGCAACAGCATAACAAGATAAACACTTTTTATTTTTGTTAATGTTTACACGTTTGTAATCATTTTCTAGAGTTAAATTACATAGCTAAATACCAATATTACGAAAACTTTATTTCTAAAATTGACGTCATCTTGCCCACTATGACGTCATAATGCAGCATTGATTTAGCCAAGGTAGAAAATTTTGTATGCTTCCCTATTCCCCCTGCGTATAGTTTTATCGTGTCCCTTTGTATGACTGTCTGTCTGTCTATCTGGCGGTCTGTTTCTCCGCAACAACTTTAACCTTGACCATAACTTTTCATTTATTGTAGCTATGCCTTTCATGTTCTATATGTGTATATTCCTTGTGACAAGACCTTACTTTGGGTACCACCAAATTTGACCTTTTGACCTTTACCTTGGAGTCTGTCCCATTTTACAAAAAAAAAATGCCAAATTTTTAATTTCATTTGGCTATAACGTTTTAACTGTAGATACTATTACTCTCATACTGCACAAATGTAATCCTTGTTACATTAAACCTTTCTTACGAAACCATCTACTTTGACCTTTGACCTTTGAGTTTGGCCTACCTTTCAAACACTTATCCTTAGCCATTAATTTTGAACAAGTGGTACTAGGGCTTTCCTATTTTGCAGTTGTATTTCTTGTAAGAAGACCCTACTTTGGGTACCATTATATTTAAATTGCATTTAAGAAAAGTTTAATCTTCGCTATGTTGCCATACAGGGGCATAGCTGTTTCACAAACACATCTTTTTATATAGAAGAGGAGTTGCGGATAACAGATGGATACCCCAAAGCGTAACATACGGACGGACGGACGTCCCGATCACTATATACCCTCCCGCTTTTCAAGCGGAGGATATTATAATATGTGATACTGCTGATTTTTTCTGTCAGTACGATGATTTCCACCATCGAAAAACAATGTTTACCTAACCCTTTAGGCTCGATAAATCTTGACTCTTTTAGATTCTGTATCATGCATCGCATTGACCTTAAAATATAAGTATAATCGTATGTTATGAGATCAACATATCATCAATTTATTCCAAATAAGCTCAGATGAGCATTTTGGCCAATATGCTTCTTTTTAAAAAAAAATTTTGCCCCCTAAAAATTTCAGCTTCAATCCACAGGGAGTCATTTTTTCTACGGGGGTCATTTTTCTTCACGTGGGTTCTGCAAATTTTTAGGGTAGTGACACTTGTTCTATGGACAAAAGGGTCATTTTTCTACGTCGAATAATGACCGGGGGTCATTTTTCGCTGTCGAAAAACAACCCCCGGTCATCATTCGATGGGGGTCATTATTCGTCTTTACACCGGCGTGAAGCGTTGTAGTTCATATACCTCATGAATCTTCAAAAATTAAATTCATTTCTTATATTTACATTATTTTTCTGTTCAATTGCCATAAATTTACATCATTCAACTGACATTTTTAAAGCAAAACAATGTGCACTTTATTTTCTTACCTCAAGTGCGGTATTATGACGTAACAATGGAGATATGCATGCTTATACGTGGTACATATTTAATATAGTTCATGAGAAAAAAACTGCATTTTATTTTGTAAAGAATCATAGGGGAAATGTAAATATTGTAAATTAAATTTTAAACATGAACGATCCGTTTATTATTTAAGGTAAATGGACAATTTGAATAATATCTTTTATTTTTATATCATTTACAGATTTCCATTTTGTTTATAACCTCAACAGTTGGAGTTGCTTTAGAAGGTGTTTTGTCTATTCCCCCAAATTACCCAAAAATTGTCGACTTTAAAGAATCTGATAACCTAACCTCATGGATAAAAAACAAAGAAACCAAATCTTTAGTCTGGTATTACCTTTTGCTATGCCCAGAACAGGATATGTGTCTCGGGGAAAAGTTTAGACGGAACTATCCGTTTACCCAACATCCATCATGTATACCATGTGATTGTGACGATTTTTGTGTGAGAAAAGGCACTTGTTGTCCTTCTAAATTCTACAGACAAGCCGCTACTCCAGACTTCATTGAATACATGCCAATTGTAGAGGGAAAACAAAAGGGTCAGTCTTTGTCTTGCATCGAACCATTATGGAATAAAAATATCGGAATCACCCCGGGTAAATCATACTGGATGATTGAAACATGTCTAAGTGGTTCCACTTGTTTGTTACCTCAATCTAAAAATATCACCAATGCTATGCCAGTGACATCATTGTTAACCAATGAAACGTATCTAAATATTCAGTGCGCATTATGTAATAATGAATTAATTTTTGATATGGTACCTTGGAAGAGGGAAAAAATATGCCTAAATCGATCCGCGCTTTTTTCAAATGATGAACTTGAAACTCTTTACCAACTCGTGTTTTCAGTAGGCATTCCAGTCTGCAACATTGGTTTTCATCCCCCGAGATTAATCGAACATATGATTAATCCCTGTATTTCATATACAGCTAAAACTGATGCCACTTGCAACAAAATTGAACTATCGGAAGAAACAAGAGCTCTTCTAATTGATTCTTGCCAAAAATACTACCTTCCCTACGAAACTTCCAATAAAGTTTATAAAAACATTTATTGTGCCCTGTGTGATAAAGTAGTTTTTGGTCTTACAATCCAGAATGACTATGGTGGACCAGGTTTCATCACGTACATGCTTTCAACTTTTTCGGCTCTGATGGATTTCGAAGAAAATCAAAGCGAAGTGCACAGAAAAGACTCTAACTGCGGAACAAATCAAGTATTTGACAGTAAGATGGTACGTTAATTTAATATATATATATATATATATTTTTTGGCAATATTTAACTTTATATTTTCAAAACTCATCAGTTCAAATCAGTTCAAAATTTTAAAACCCTCATTTTAAGATTTTTAGGTCACTCAGATGATATATTGCTATTTGTTTTTGTTCGTCGTCGTGCGTCGTCCGTCGTGCGTTAACATTTTAACATTTTCAGCTTCTTTTCTGAAACTGCGTAATGAATTTTAACCAAATTTTGGCATAAGGCATCTATGGGTAAAGGGAAACAACATTTGTGAATGGCATGGTCCTTGCCTCCCCCCCTCCCTATTTTTGGTCTTGTGGGGTAGGGCCAGAACCACTAAAACTAATGCAGTCTTTAAGAATCGTCTTTACTCCTGAATATCAAGCAGTCAAACTGTTGGCATGATTGTAATTAGAATTGAGCCCTTCACCAAAATAGTGAAGTTCATGGCCTTAGGGTCAAGGGTTCTGGTTCTAGGTCTAGGCTCTGTTGAATAAATAGTGGAAATATACTATTTCATTAAAAAAAATCTTCTCCTCTGGTCCTGTGTATTAAGACAATGATTTATGTACAAAGTTATGATCATGGCCCTGGGTCAGGGGTTCTAGTTTAAGGGTGGGACTCTAATTATTACATAGTGAAAATGTATTAATTCTTTAAAAATCTTTTCATCAATTCCTGCGTATTTAATAAATGAACTAGGTACCTGATTATAAGGATGGTTGCTTTTTCCAAATTTGTGATATCCATGGCCCTGGATCAGGTGTTCTGGTGTTAGGAAGGAGCTCAAATGATTATATAGTGAAAATACATTACGGACCCTCTCTACACTAGTGCATAATGTTTTTTGAACATTGATAAAATTATATTAAAAAAGGTGTATATATTGAGCTTCTCTACTTAATTTTTAATATATGGTACGTGGCATGTACCCCCGGGAAAAATATTCAAACACAGCACAGCATCATTGAATAGAAATCACTGTCGTTTATCCCCAATGGAGAAAATACAACTAAATAACGATTTCAGTCTATTATCCTTGCCTTTTCAAATTTTAAGAACACCTGAACTGATTACAAATTGAATAATATACTGTACATTTCTATTTTTTGAATTTTGATCTAAGGGCAGATCACTCAATCTGCAGAAAAATGTCATAGAATCAGAATTCTTTAGTGTGCAGCGTAGAGAGGGCCCTAAATTCTTTAAAAATCTTCTCCTCTGATCCTGTGTACTACATGTAAACCAATTAACCATGTACATAATTATGATAAGGATGCCTCTTCAAAAAGAAGTGCACACAAAAGACACTAATTGCGCAACAAATCAAGTATTTGACAAAGAAATGGTATGTTATTATTATTATTATTATTTTATTAATTTATAAAGCGCAAAATCACATATAGTTTCTATGCGTATGTCATATTTCGATATTTGTCTTCCTAATTTACATACATTTTTAATCAATTAAAAATTTCAAAACGTTTAGTTAACGTTTTCCTGTTTTGACAATGATACATAAGATTTAATTATACATGTATATTGTCTCATTATACCAATTGGTAAACTATATATATCTTTTTCTTCATTTCTCATTTGAAAATTTCATTTCTTTTTCTTCTGGATCAGAACAGCCAACAAATAGAGAAGACAGAAAGTTTTCAGTCTTGAAGCCCGCTTTTATAGATGAATTATTTTTTAAAGTCGTATTTAGCTTTATTTGAACTACATGCTGATTTTTTTTATATGTTCTTAAAACTGTCTTGTCTATTTTAGTCCAAGTGCCTGGATATTGAATGTGAGCCAGAATACATTTACAACAACTCAACCTGCCAACTTCGTTATCCAATGCTTGGAAAGAGCAACTACGAATTGAATCTAATGCTCACATTTCCAGAAGATTCCGACATGATTGAATGGGAATACCATTTAAGGGATGTCGAAGCAGACGTTGCAGGCATAACATTTTCTAACAATTTGACTGATTTCCTCTGTCGGATTTCAATTTTGTCTCCGTTACAACCAGATTTCTTGGCAATTGTTGTTGAACTCTCGGTTGACCATTATCATAACGTGGACGTCATGATACAGAGGTTGAGGAATGTTTTTTCTATAGAGAAAATGGCGGTACATCTATCACCTCTGAACCGCAAAGTTTACGCTACGCTTTCTGTTGTTGGGCAAAGATTTCATATCCATGGCAATTCTTTATTTTGTACAAATATTCATAACCGTTTCTATTTGAATCCAATGAGTCAAGATAAAATGTATTTCTACCAGGGTTCCCCAGCACTAAATTATTACGAGTATGACCCCGAACGACCTCTTTGTTTCCAAAACGATATGGTGATCTTTGTAGCTGACTGGTATCGCTGTCCTAAAGTAAAAGTGAAAACAGCAGACGCAAAATTAAATGTGTCACAATTTTCTGTATGTCTAGTAGACTATCAAACCTGCTTCTCTTCGAATCAGTTCAAAGAGGCTCAGGATAAGCGCAGTGTAGAAATATGTCTCGACCAGTACCTTAAAGCTCTTAGCCAAGCAAGCAGTCTAACTGAAATTTCAGATGACCGCTTAATGAAGTATTTTTCACTTACATGTCTCTCTCTCTCCTCCATTGCTTCTCTGGTTACTATACTAACGTTTTTTCTCAACAAATCCCACAGATCATTTGCCGATAACAATATTATTATATTAGCTGTTTTGTCAGTTTTGGCAAATACAGTGTATACTTTCTCGAAGTTTTTTCTTTGGAATAAGTCGTTGTGTATTGTAATTGGCATGATGGTTCATTTTCTCTGGCTCTCTGTCATATGTTGGATGAGCTTATCTACCTTTCATTGTACTCAGGAAATATCCCGGTGATCTCCGCTTAACTTTATCTGTGTTATATACTTATTGTCATTTAATAAATGACAATTCTCACTCAGTATACATTGCTTGTTATATTTCAACTATTGCGGTAGTCTAGCCAGATCACTAGGGTTACATAAAGGATTTCTTATATTTGGTAACATTTTTGTTTGTTTGTTTTTGTATTTTTTTAAAAATACTTTTTTCTGTATTTTTTTTTTTTGGTTTAGAAACAAATTTTCTTCATATACAACAATAAACAGAAAACTCAAGCACAGACTCTTACAGAACAGAGAAGATACCGGTGGACCTTTCATATTTCCCGCTTATCAAAAAGTTATATGGTCCATCACTATGGGTATTATTCGATAAAAAAAAATCCATTCTCATCTTTAACCTAATTTTTACTGATTTTTCAGGAAAATGTACAAATTGGCTACCTTTTTCCTTTCTGAAAATAAAATAAAGCTCTTGAAATAAAATATCCATAACACATTAAAACAAATCTCATACTAAACATCAAGTAATTAATGGGGAGGGTTGGGGGGTAGGGTGGAAGGCCGTGGTCGCACATCTATTTTTCCTCCAAAAGAACTAAATTTTGGATTTTGAACATTGTATTTCTTCCTACAAAAAATTTAGGGATGGCAATCGAGTGCAGAATTGCTGATCGGTTAACCGCAATACGTTCCGACCGATTAACCGGTTAGTCGTATCAAGATATTCTTTTCATATACTAGTAGACAAAAAGTCTTAAAAGATGTTAGAAGTTATATTCTGTTTATTATTTTGATCAGAGAATTTTATGTACATAGTATATAGATTTTATTTTGATTTCAATAGACAAGAAAAAATTAATTAAACCATGAATCTTGCTTGAGAAATCAGATAGGGATAATTTTCCAACGCAGGTGTTATAGAAGTTAAGTCCGCGTTGTCACAATGATCAGAACTAATTTATGTCTGAACTCTCACGTTATTTACAATTTACAACGTTCTTATAATAAAATGATTTAATAGATAACTAAATAAAAATCTCTGCAGTGCTTTCCTTTTTTAAAAAAAAAAATGCAGATGGGAATTTAGGGAAACTGCCCTCAAATTTACATATATTTTATTTTTTTCGGACTAACCGATTACGGATTTGCTAACCGATTAGAGATAGGATAGGATTAGACTGAAATCACAGGATAGGATTGTGGATGCAGGATTCACGATAGGATAGGATAGAATTGTCAACTTATAGGATAGCAGCACTGTACTTTTGCGCCATAGCGAGCGCCGACGTCCGGCACTTCAGAGAGGGAATGAAATAAATGTTACATATCTATAGACATTGGACTATCATACCTGAAATTTTCAGGTTTCTATCTATAGTCATTTTTTAGAACGTTCGAGGACAACCTTACCCTTCAAAAATCATAAAGTCCACAATATCTCCAAACCGGAAGTGACGTCATCAAATCGGAAAAAAATGCATAAGGTTCAAGTTATGTTACATAAGTCCTGAAAGTTTCATGAAAATCCATTGAGCCGTTTTTGAGAAATCGCGTGCACAAAATCGGTAAGAAAAAAAAGAATAATAATAATAATAAAAGTGAAAAAGAAACCTAAGAATAACAAGAAGGTCTTCCGCTGAAGACGGAAGACCTTAATAAAAGTGAAAAAGAAACCTAAGAATAACAAGAAGGTCTTCCGCTGAAGACGGAAGACCTTAATAAAAGTGAAAAAGAAACCTAAGAATAACAAGAAGGTCTTCCGCTGAAGACGAAAGACCTTAATAATAACTAGGGCTAATTGTAACGGGGACCGTTACAGATGTTCCCCAAACGCTCCCCAACTCCCTTTTGATGCCATATGCCCTGTAAGCTCTATTAAATGACATACTTTATACAATTTAGACGTAAACAACGTTTCCCCAGAAGAATGCAAAATATATTTAAATTTTAGCACTGCACGCGTGCTCATGTGAATGCATGTGCGTAATTACCATAATATCAAAGCATATAATCCAAAAGTATTAACAAATACACTCATTCAAGCGTATTTTTAATTTTACTCATTTCACGTGCATGCACGTGCAAGCATGTGCGTGATGACCATACCTTCTTCTAGGAGTCCATTATGTCTATTTATATTGTAAATCCCATCCTGTTTGGTTGAAAACCAAGAGAGTTATAACCATTTAAAGTTTAAGCCAATCAGATTACAGCGCACGTGCATGCGCGTGATTTCATGAAAATATTATATATCATATTGTAGGATATCGTAATGCATGACTAAGTTTAAAATTTCAAAGCATTTCGTCAAAAACAATAATGATATTGAGAATTTTGTTTCAGCCAATCAGAGCAAAGCGCACGTTCATGCACGTGCATGATGACCATACCATTTTGTAGGAGTCCATAATGTCTATCTATGTTCTGAATCTTATCCTGTTTGGTGTAAAAACAAGGGAGTTATAGCCGTTTAAAGTTTAAGCCAATCAGATTGCAGCCTACGTGCATGCGCGTGCTTTCATGACAATTGTTATATATCATATTGTAGGACATCCTAAAGTATACCTATCTTTTAAATTTCAAAGCATTTCGTCGAAAAACAGAAAAGATATTGAGATTTTTGTTTCAGCCAATCAGAGCGAAGTGCACGTGCATGCGCGTGAGTTCGTGCTAATTTGACAGTGTCACATTATCTACACTACTAATATATCATTATATAATGAGTTTCAAATCAATTCATTAAAAAATGTAAAAGTTATAGCTATATTAAGTATATCAGTCATTTCACTCATACCACGCGCACGCACGTGCACGCGTATGCGCGCAAAATGACCTTCGTTCCGCACACCTACACTACACACCTATTAACCCTAAAAAGGTTTTAACTTAGTTGGGTGAACAGTTTCTGAGAACACTTCCGGACAAAAAAGTACCGGAGAACAAATAAGAAAAAGAATAATAATAATAATAATAACTAGAGCCGAGCTCGTTGCAAAGCAACGAGTAGGTCTTCCGTCCTGTTTGACCGGAAGTAGCTTTCATTTTTAACAAAAATGAGAAATAACGCCTAAAATGAATTGAATCCTATTAAGCTATGTTAATTAGTGCAAAAATATAAGAATTTTTGCTACTTCCGGTTTAACCGGAAGTGATGTCGAAGGACGGAAAATTAATTTTTATGCTTCCAGAGACATATGTTACCCAAAAACTTGACAAGAACGGCGAAAATACGCGTTTTTGACTACTTCCGGTTTGACCGGAAGTGACGACGCCGGACGTATTTTGTCGACACAAATAGATTAAGCTTGACATTTTGAATAACTTTGCTTCTTTGACGTATTACAAATTCTCAATACTTTTTGAGATATCAATTAAAAACATTTGGCCCCTCTAGATCCCTTATTTTAGGGGTCGGTCCTTTTCGAGATATCAATTGAAAGATCTTAAAATTCTTCACAACTTTTGTTCTATATGCTTTAACAAAATATTTACAAGTAAAATGATATAATAGAAAAAGAAATTTTGAAACGCTCAATATGACTTTTTTCAGTCCATACCGAGCGTTAACGTGCAGTACTTCCGGTGAAAGTTAACAACACAATGCAAATCTACATATGTTGCTCTATCTTCCTGTAAAGGTTTCATCTTCCTGTGATGAGCGGTTTTTAAGAAGAGCGACGGACAAACTGAACCTTAAAAATCACAAAACTGCGAAAATCTCCGAACCGGAAGTGACGTCATCAAAATAAAAAAAAGGGTATCGAGAATTTTTAATGTTCCATCAGACCTGAAAGTTTAATAAAAATCTAACAAGCCGTTTTCGAGAAATAGCGTGCACAAAATCGGTAAGAAAAAAAATAATAAGAAAAACAGTGGAAAAGAAACAAACGAATAACAAGTAGGTCTTCCGCTGAAGACGGAAGACCTTAATAATAATAATAATAATAAGAAACCGAGTAAAAACAATATGTTCCCAAACTCCGTTTGGGGAACATAATAATAATAAGAAACAGAGTAAAAACAATATGTTCCCCAACTTCGTTTGGGGAACATAATAACTACCAGCATTGACAAACATACTTACCATTCTCCAAATTTCTTGTAATGATATTGCCCTGAAATGTAACTTATATAGAGGAAAATTTTAATCAGAAAATTACCAGCCAACGCTTCTTTGAGAAGCCTGCGAAATGTATCAGAAATACCAATTTCAATATTCATTTGACTTCCGATGAAACGTACAATGCCAACACCTATATGAATTTAATACAGGAATACCGTTTCACTTCTCAGAACTTAAGTGCAATTTCATAATTATATACATTTCACTTTTAATAGAATTAATTCTCTTCTTTGCAGCTTTAGTGTTAAACATGTGAAAGCTGAGAAAAATAATTTCAAATTCTTTTTATATTTTTTATAATGTGTCAAAAGGTCTTTTTACCTGATATTTGAAATCAAAATGTGAGCAATAATTATAAATGATTGAATTCTGAAAACAAATTGCAAAACATTAATCTAAAAAAATATTATATTGAATTTTTAAAAGTCTTGTATGAAGATCAAAGGACATTAAGTGATATACTGCTACACTTTGTTTTGTACTTCTCAATAATACATATATCCGATGACATGTTTTCTTTAAGTTGAAAAATTGAATTTTTGCTTGCTTGTCATGGGAATTTAAAATTTATGTAGTGCCCCCTTCCCGCGAATTGGCTTGCTGTAGGACAGAGTGTTATTAGATTGTCATGAATATTTCTTTTACTTAAATATTAATATTTTATATAAATTGTCAAATTCTTTTTTTTGTCTCATATTTTGAGCCCAAAGAACTTTATCTTATCAACAAAGGTTTAATTGAGTAAACACAGTTGAAAAACTTTACGAGTGAACTAGGAGAGTTATTCATTAAATAGCGCGACTTCGTTAATACAGATAAAAAATAACATAGCATTCTTTTTTGTTTTATATGCATCCTTATATAACTTGAACACACTATGAAAACAACAATACTTTGAAGTCGTTCCATCCAGCTTTTGAACGCATCTCTATACTCGCGTTGCAGATATCAGGACATAGCCAGATAAATCAACTTTACCAAGATAGCCATCAAGATATGCTGAGCGATTCAGTGATTCGTGTTGCTTTGTTGATAATATTTTCCTTACAGTTATTCCCCGTTGTAAAATAGAAAGTACATAACCCGGCATTTTATATGTAAACGAACTGCTCGAAAATTGCACGGAAACTAATTTGTAATGTACATGTAAGTTGAAGCAAAAGTTTGAAGAAGTTTAGATTCATGTATGGATAGGAGAGATTTTCTGTTTGAAAATGTCTTTAAAATTGAATGAATATGATTCATAATACTAACTCAAATTGTATTGAAATCTTCAAACAAAAACATGTAAATTACACACTGTGATAATTCAGATAAGGCCATAAGGGATACAAATTTGCAGATAAAAAATAATGCTAGGGTTGTGGTTGGGGAAAATTCGTTGGTATGCATAAATTTAACACATATTTTTTATGGTATGGTGTTTTATTTCAAGATCATCTGATACGTAGCACAATTTCTTGTGATTTACATTTATTTATAAGTTACATGGAAAGTCAAGACTTTATTAAAATTTCAAAGTAATTATAACACGCCGCTTTAGATCCACCACAAAACTGACAATTACGGAAATCCCATTAGCATATTGATGTAAACTTCCGGCCCCACTTTGGCGATTTCTCGGAATGTTGAAGCAGTAGGTCAAGTTTGACGAGGGATTTTCAATATTTGCAACTGTGATGCGCCTTTCTGGCTGCAGTGTCCGAAAGTTTAGACCTCGAAAGACTGGTCACAGAAAGAATATGGTTGCAGGTAATTTATTTGACGGAGTTTCAGACGAAGATACAAGTGATGGCCTAGTTCGAAAATCCATGGCGGGTTCGATGGGTACCTTGTTTATTGTTAGGTATGTGTATATTTTTTTATTAAAAGAAAAATAAGGTGCCTGTGAATAATTCTATTTTTTTTCCAATCTTCGAAAAAAAATTATTCAGACTATCGCGAATAGTGGCTTTGGGTATCAAGCATATAATGTCTCTTGTGATACCCTTCAAGTTTTAGATTGGCCAAACTGGTTCGGGGACGTGTGCATGTGGAATAATATTACAATGTGATTGTTTCAGTCTTTGCAGATTTTTGCTGTATTATGTACATATATAAAAAGGGCGTCTCAATTTTCATATTTAAAATCAAAACCCTTATCCCAATATCAGTTTCCGTCCATATTAAGGTATTCAATGTATAATGAATGGATTTTCGACGATTTCACATAAAGATAAAAGTGAAATGAACCAAATTCGCAAGACTAATAACATGTACAGAGACGGTCATTTTGCACATTGAAAGTTTCTAAGAAAATTTCTTCGGTATAATATTCATTTTATATCTTAATAAACAAAAAAACCCGCATATTTTCACCAAGAGATAATACTCGGATTAGTTTGAAATTCAAATTACTTCTTAAAAATATCTTACAAAAACAATTGCACTAGTACTGTCCATAGATTTTAATTTTAAATCAAGGTGCAGTTAATTGGTTAGTAATAAACATGTTGTAAATTCCTGGTTGGGGCATTTTTTGTTGACAACATCTTCAAATCATGACTAAAATATTTGCCGACTTGGCGTAAAACAATAATAATTAATCAATCAAAATATTTTGCTACCATGATTTAAAATATCGGACTATTCATTTCTTAGGTACAAAATTTAGTCGTAATACATTGAATAAACTTTAAACAAAGCTTTGCAGTTTTTGAATATTCAGTCAACTGAAGTTAAGACACACTCATTTTTCACATTGGGGTTGTAACCCACTTGTATACAAAAGTGTTTTCAGAGGAAAATATTACGCAGATGGTAAGTTGGCAGTCGGACGCCAGGGCTTTGTATTGAGCGAAAAATTTAGATACGATACGATGCAATATATTTTTTTTCTAAAGATATGTGCGACATATTGGATTCTATAACAAGTCAATCATGAAAGGCTTATGAATCATTTAACGTATGAATTTCATAAAAAATAAGTGTTTCATTGTCATTACAACTTACACCTCAAATTAAAGCTTTTAATGACTATCAAATCAAAACTTTTAATGACTGTAAAATCAACATTTTAAAATAAAATTTTCTATGCTTTAGTAGTAATTCTAAAAACTGTGTTATTGCCTTAAAAATTGAAAGATTATTGAACAGATTTAATTAAAAAAAAAAAAAAGAAGTGAAATATGATCTTTGGTGATTGAAGTTCCCATCTCTTTAACAGAACTAAAAAAAAATCCTGTCTGAAACGTATTGGAAGTTAATTTTCGATACAATATGTTTCTTGAATATTGATACGTATCGATATATTGATAAAACCCTACAGTCAGCAGCCTACAAATCTTGAAAGACCATTGTCGTAAATTTACATTGTACCTTCTGTTTATATATTGTTTAATATTATGGCACATTGTTGCAATTCAAATATTGTTTTGACATTTACTGAATATTTCCACAAACTTTTATTATATGGTAACATATTTTGCCTCAAAATAATTGAAAAATTGCCTTGCAAATGCAGAATGACGAAAGTGTAGACGTAGTATTAATAGTGCATGTGGTACATTTGTGGTAAGTAAGTTTCAGGGTCGTGATGTATCAATCAGTTACCCACATATTAGGGCGCATTGCAAGGAGTTGTTCTGAGATGATGGAGTTCAATTTTCAGATTTGGGAAACAGAATTTTTATTTATACTTTGAGAAATGCTTTGGATCATTTCAATTGTGTAATTTTGTTTTGTGAAAATTTCCGCGATGCTTGTCATGAGCCCCATTGTGTGCGAGTTGCACATTTATCATTTTAAATGCAATTTGCATTTATTTTAAAATTTCAATCTTAAGGCGCAATTTGTGCTTTTCACTTACCAATTTGGTTATTTGGTACGATTTGTACCTAATTTGTGCTTTGATTATTGATCTGGGCGAAAAAACGCCGCTCCAATTTTAGTTTGAGATGGATGGGTCATACGACTATGTCCCTTGTCCCATATGGCATAAAACATATAATTTGGTGCGATTTGTATCTAATTTGTGCACGATTTGAGCTTTTATTGTTGATCTGGGCGGCAAAATCGCCGCCCCAATTTTAGTTTGAGACGGATGGGTCATGCGATTTTGTCCCTTGACCCATTTGGCATAATACATGTACATATAATTTGGTGCGATTTGTACCTAATTTGTGCACAATTTGTGCTGTCGTTACTTTGGGCCGCAAAATTGCCGCCCCAATTTTGGTTTGTGGCGGATGGGTCACGTGACTTTGTCCCTTGGCCCATTTGGCATAATTTTGCGAAGAATGCTGTCTCTGGGGGATACTGTTTTTTCCAGACTCCTTGGATCAAGATGGTATTTCTCTTGCTCATTATCTATATTCATTTACCTATGCTGCCATATTATCATAATGATCGGCGTATACATTGTGTTATATCTAATTTATCATTAAATGGCCATGACAAGCACGCCAAAACAAATAAAGTCTTTTTTTTATTGTCTGTATTTTCAGACTTCTTAAACCTTTTACTGGGTTTAATCTGATCAAGTGTGTTTCTGTTTATGTCTTAGTCCAATGTCACGAAATAATTATCCAGACATTTACTTTATAATATGCGGCAAAATTGATGGTAAGCAGTTAACGAAACAAATGGAGATAACGTACAGTATTCAAGATGAAAAATCCATAACACAATACAAAATAGGAGCAGAGCAAACATGAACCTCCAAAACATCAGAGGTAGAATCAGGTGCCATGGAAGAGTGAGCATCCCCTATCAACCCGCCGTGTGCTTCTTGTCATGATCGGGAAATAACAGAAGAGTCCGGTGTCAATTCAGAGAATAAATGATTGACTAACAATTAGAATAAAAAATTCAATCAGCATTTGTCTCAATGATAAATTGTATTTTGCTGACAAGGTCATGGTTTCGACCACAAACTTACGAAATAATGACTTTAAACACTCCTGCTGAAATTTTTGCTTCATCAACTTCTTTGTCAATAATTTATCGCGTCTAAGAAATTGTTCATATGTAGAACATGCTCTTGCGTATCGAATCAATTAAGATATATATACTCCATATGCAGGTTATGATGGTATATTGCTGCATAAGGAAGGGAAGTTGACTTTAGATAGTTTAGTCATAACGTTTTCATACTACAATTACATACAAATTGTTAGTCCATTTTTTAAACACTGCATTGGGACGGATTTTTCCTTTATTTCCCGAAAATGACAAAAAGCACAAGGTGGGTTTGACTGTTTGGCAGGGGATGTTCGTCAACGAGCGCTACATGTTGGTTGACCACGCTAGAAGTCAGTACCCCCTCACACAGTATCGAACAATAGAAAACTTAGAAAAATGTGAAAGATCGACAAAGTCAGCCACTTCGAATAAGTAGCATGCAATATGAAACATTTAAAAGTGCAATGATGATTTTAATGAATGATAACTATGAAGCATGTCCATTGTATAAACGACGATGACGGTAAGCGAATAAGTTTCTCATGAAATTTTTTTAGATGTATAGGAACAATCTTAATTACCAGTGGCACAATTAACATACAAACTTACGACAAAGATGAAAATTTGACATTTCTTTAAGTTTTGATCAATAAATATATTCATTTTTTCCTTAATATCTTTTAGAAACGTTACGTAATAGAAACATTAAATTTTTTGATTGTTAACTATAGCTTTTATACATGTACTTGTTGGGGAATTTGGATATTTTCATCTTAGTATATTGTTTTGTGAAAAAGGCCACAGTTAGATTTTTTGTAATCTTAATGGAGGTTCACGTAATAAAATTAACGATTGTTCTTGCACATCTGAAGTTGGTGTTTATTATCATTGACGGACAACAATTGTCACTTTTTTCTGAAAAGATAGATTCGGGAGGTCCTTTTCCATGGATACCGAACTAGAGAATCTTTAATTGTTAGACAAAAGCAATCCAAGGCATTCTTCTCAGTGGTACTGATTACTGTTGCAAAATTCATCAAAACATGACGCTAATGAAGAAAATAAAGATAAAGTAGAGGAGGGATACTGTGAACACTCTGCTCACTAATTTATACCTCAAACTACCATATGACCATGGTGGCAAAGTCAGTGTTTTGCTCTGGGAGACCCAAATTAGATGCAGTCCACATCAGAAGATAAAAGTGAATGTGCACAATGGCATTACGTAATGAAAAATCTGTGAGAAGGAATCATTTAATTTCTTCGATGATATAGGTGTATTCGCAAATAAGAGATTGGTATCTTCAGTATTATAGAAAGAATGACAGTGTCTTTTATTTACTATGGGAAACCAAAAAATGTGTCGGATCAAAAAGTAAAATAGAGGTCACAATGGCACTTTGTCAAAAGATTTTCTGAAAGTCTCATTAAATTTCATTGAATAGTACATGTATAAAAGATTTTTGCCGGTGGAGAGCTGCAAATTTTGTTCTATACTCGGCATTCAGGGCCATTGAGCAGGGAGGGTTCTTTTCGTGCCAGCACCTACCGAGATACAGGATCTCGGTTTATTCGGTCTCATCTGAAGGACCTGTCTCTACCTCCCACAGTGGGATTTGAACCCATGACGTAAAGAACAACACCTTACTCCGCGACACTAGAGCAGGCGATCTAACCACTGCTTCATGTATGATAGGAGTTGTGGTTAAGAGGGGACCCCTTCGGGTGTAACAGACGGTAGGACATATTCTAAGCTAATCACGGCTCTTTAGGGTCACTGAAAAGTTATCTTTTATGAACCAACATCTGCTGTAATACGGTCTCATCAACGGACCGGTACATATATCTAAAACCCGCTACAAAAGGATCAACTCCTTACTCTACAATTTTATAACAGCATAATGTTTCACCCTCTCCAATAAATCCATTTCATTTCTTTATCATCGCGTTTCTAGTAGGGACTGACAAGGAATAAAGTTTTTTTGTACCTACACATAACATTGGAACAAAAAAAAAAGAAAAACGATACAGGCAAATGAACAACAGTAATGCTTTAATGGAGTATAACAAAGAATTCGAAGACAACATTTTAGCATGAGCAATGTGGCAAAAACTACTCGAATTGATACTTTTTAATAAATAAAGACATCTGCTTAAACACTTTTTATTACATGTATTGAATTCTACAATGACTGGTAAACTTAAATAAAAAAACAAATTCTTGATATAACAATGACAAATAAGATACACAACTTTTTTTACACGTATATAATGTAGATTTTGATCGATGGAAAATGTGTAAATAAATGCCTTTTTTCTGCTTGGAAATCCATGTAAGCTTTGACAGTAATTTAATGATTTGCAGAAGAGTGCCAAATGTGATGTAAAATGTAATTTACCCCCAAAAGATCCTCATTATTATTGAAAAAAAAAATAAAAATTAAGATATCATTTGACGATATCGATATAGATGCTATCGAAGCGCAATCAATTTTAATTTCACTAGAAATTGTTCAGTTTGTTAAAAAGGAATTTTGTTACTTGAATAATTACACAGAGATAAAGAAAAGTATTTGATCTCAACGACAAATTAAACATTTCAAAATCGGAGAAAAGCAAACATGGACCTCCATAATATCAGAGTTGGGATCAGGTGCAATATAGGAATGATCATTCCATATTTAAGACTTAATGATCAGCCTTAATGATCACTTTTCGGCACATAATCATTATTTTTTACATTTATAATTATTTAATAACGCAACATTAATCATTCAAACAAGACTGACATAACACTGATAAAAACAAATTGATGCATTGTTTTTTATATTTCTTATCCAATTTATACTTGTTTTTTGTTGTTGTTTTTTCTTTTTTTTGGGGGGGGGGATTGTTTTTGTTTTGTTTTTTTGTTTTGGTCCAGAGATAATTCTGTTTTAAATACAACAACAATTAACATTGAACAAAATCACATACTCTTACGAAACTGAGAAGATGCTGTTGTGATTTTGACTTTTGGCTAATTAAGTTTCAGTAATTTCCTCCTCTTTTACACTTTGTGACATAGATGTGAGATTCTTAAGACATCCGAACGCTAGGTATATAAATAAGCCTTGTCCACCAATAAAAAGCGTATGCAATATAGAAAATAATTCTAATTCGGTGAACTGGCCCAGGAAGCCGAACAACCAGGCCAAACCAACGATGGTAGAAAGCCGGAAGTACGAAGCTAATCTACTTTTATCCTTTGACTTTTGGATGTCGGCCTTGACACAGATCCTAGTCAAGGAAACCAGAAACATAAAAGAATTGATGCAGAGGCATAAACCAACCGGAAGTGTAAAAGTAAAGAGGGTCATGTCTAGGTCAGCTATGTAGCACGTACGAGGGGAGTAGCCAAGACTCTCCCATTCACTCTGGACAGAGCTTACAATGACATTGACAGCAACTATTGCCAAACATAAAAGCCCATTAATCAGTAGGGAACAAAATACCCGTGAAATACCTTTCTTCTCTACAGTTGAAATAGTCGTAAACGATTGAAAGATTTGAAAGGTAGATAAACTCATCCAACATATGACAGAGAGCCAGAGAAAATGAACCAGCATGCCGATCCCGATGCAAAATGACTCATTCCAAAGAAAAAACTTTGAGAAAGTGTACCCAGTGTTTGCCAAAATCGACAATACAGCTAAAGTGATGATATTCATATCTTCGACAGACCTGTGGGATTTATTGCGAAAAAACGTCAGTATAGTAACCAAAAAAGCAATGGATGAAAGGGAGAGACAGACAAGTGTAAAATATTTCATTATGCCGTCTTCATCAGATTCCGTTTGACTGACTTTCTGGCTGATAGCTTTGAGATACTGGTCGAGGCATATTTCTACACTGCGCTTATCCTGAGCCTCTTTGAAATGATTTGATGAGAAGCAAGCTTGATAGTCTACAAGACATACTGAGAAGTTTGAAATATCTATTTTGGCGTCTTTTGTTTCTACTTTCACTTTCGGACAGCGATACCAGTCAGCCACAACTATCACCATGTCATTTTGGAAACATAAAGGGCGCGTGGGGTCATACTCATAAAAGTTTAGTTCTGCTGAACCATTATATAAACGCATTTTATCTAGACTCATGGGATTGACGTAGAAACGGTTTTGAATATTTGTACCAAATAAAGAATTGCCATGCATATGGAATCTTTGCCCAACAACAGAAAGAGTGACGTTAACTTCGCTCTTTAAAGATGCTAGAGATATTGCCATATTCTGTATAGAAAAGGCATTCATCAGCTTCTCTATCATTACGTCCATATTTTGAAAATGGTTTACTGACAGTTCAAGAACAATTGCCAAGAAGTTTGTTTTAAACGAAGACAAAATTGAAATTCGACAGAGATAATCAGACAAATAACGTCTGGATATGATTTTTGCTAGAGCCGCTTCAACATCCGATAGATGATATTCCCAGTCAATGATATTGGAATCCTCTTTAGAAGTGATCATTAAATTTAACTCGTAGTTGTTTTTCCCAAGAATTGGATAGCGAAGTTTGCAGGTTGAGTTGTTGTACATGTATTCTGTTTCACATTCAATGTCCAGGCATTTGGACTGAAACAGATTTAGAAAGAAATAAATAAAAATTATGTGGAATTACACTTCAAAGAATGAATAAAACACTTCTACTGTAAAAAAAAAGAAGAGTTTTCAGACGATCGTAGGTGTTCGTATCTTTTATATACAGAGGAAATTTATAAAAGATCAAATCAGGAAAAAAACCCATCAAATTTGACGTTTTAGTGTCAAAACATACTTTGTATGCCAACTTTGGGAACTTCATACACAGAGGTAGATAAAAGGAACAAAGAATAATGCATTTCCATTAAATAGCAAGCAGTATCGATCAACAGGAACCATTAACCCTGGGGTCAAATATTTCATAATTTTTGTAAAGGCATCCTTACCATAAATGATTAAGGAATACCAAAAAGAAGATATTAATAAATTTGTTTTCAGATAATGTACTGTCTCACTATACCCCTAAACTAAAGACCATGATTTTCATTTTGGATGAAACGCCTTTCTTCATTATTAATATGTACATAGATCAATGGCATAAAACCCAGCAGCAAAGTACCCTACTTAGTCATAAGTATGTACATAAAATGTTGTTTTAATACCCAGAAGAGGAGAGGATGTTATTAAAGAATGGATTCATTTTGACTATTTAATAGCCAGAGACTGATCTTTACACAAGAACCCCTGTACAAAGGACCATGGAATTTTAAATTCTGGATGACTGATCCCTTTTCATCATTAATATCTACATAGTCAATAGGCTGAATACCTTTTTGCAAAATAAATAAATAAATGGACAATAAATAAACATACCATATTATTATCAAATACTTGATGTGTTCCGCAATTGGAGTCCTTTGAAGGAACATCTTTTTTATTTTGTTTGGAATCCATGAGAGCCGAAAAAGTTTGAGGCGTATACGTCATGGAACCATATCCACTGTACTCATTCTGAATTGTAAGGTCAGAAACCTCTCTATCACACAGGGCACAATAAATGTTTCTATAAACCATATTAGAAGTGGTGTAGGGTAAGTGGTATTTCTGGCAAGAGTCAATGAGTAGAGCTTTTGTTTCGTCCGTTAGATTGAGCATATTGTTGCAAGTAAGATTAACCTGAGCTGTATAGGATATACAGGGATTAATTATCTCTCGGACTGATATGGGGGGATGGAAAGCAATGTTGCAGACTGGAGAGTCGCCTGAAAAAACAAATTGGTAAAGAATGTCAAATTCGTCATTTGAAAATAGCGCTGATCGATTAAGGCAAATTTTCCTCATCCACCAGGAAACCATATCAAAAGTAGACTCATTATTGCATAATGCGCACTGAATATTTGGATATGTTTCATTGCTTGACAATGACGTCACTGGCGTAGCATCGGACATATTTCGTAATTCAAATGGTAGACAAGCAGCACCACTTAAACATGTGTCTATCATCCAGAATGTTTTACCAGGGGTGATTCCGCTCTTTTTATTCCATAACGCTTCGATGCAAGACAAAGACTGACCCTTTTGTTTTTCCTCTAAATTTGGCAGGTATTCTATGAAGTCTGGAGTGGTTGCTTGTCTGTAGAATTTAGAAGGACAGCAAGAGCCTTTTCTCAGGCATGAATCCTCACAATCACATGGTGTACAAGACGGATCTAGGCTGAAATTGTAGCTCCGTCTAAAATTTTCTCCCAGACACATATCTTGTTCTGGGCATAGCAAAAGGTAATACCAGACTACAGTTTTGGCTTCCGTGTTTTCGATCCATGAGGTTAGGTTATCAGATTCTTTAAAGTCGGTAATTGTTGGGTAATTTAGGGGGATAGACGAAACACCCTCTAAAGCAACTCCAACTGTTGAAGTTATAAACAAAATGGAGATCTAGAAATGATATGAAAATAATGATTATTTATTCAAATTGTCTATTTGCCTTAAGTAATAAATTGGTTGTTTATGTTAATTACGTAAAATACAATATACCCTTTGCATGAATTCCAATTTAAAATAAATATCGCTACAATTTTTTTCAGGAAAGGCTCATTATTCTCAACAACAAAATACACTGTTTTTTTTAATATGTCTCATATATCTAATGTTTTGGCAAGATTTAATTTAATCTGTTTTTGAGGAAAATAAATTGTTTTTATACTTTGAACAAATAAAATTATCAGGACAGAGGTTCTAGCTTTTCAACGAAAAAGGCAGATCAACAACAATCCCCTGATTCGCTTTTGTTTGTTTAATGGAATTAGAAATAATTTAATACTATGTAGATTTGTATAAATAAAATGATAATAAAGCAGAAGTCGTGATACCTCTTTTTTCCAATAACCCTTACCGACGGCTGTTTGAACTGATTTGTTAATTCTGGAACGCGGGAGAACGACTGTGCTTTACACCGGTGAATTTAGAGTGAAATTATGTTCCCATCAAATCTGAGTCCTGTTTGTTACCTGGTTTGTTTTCATTATATTTTAAGTTTCTGTTAAATCTTTACTATGAAAAAAGAATAAAAATATTCTCCCCCCTTTTTTTCTTATAAAAGCTACATGTAGGTCAAGAAAGTAGTTTTGATTACATGAGAATTTGTATTGATGTTCAAATTTTATCTTGACTTTGTTGTCATCCAATCAAAACACACGGAATAATTAAATAAAATGCCGAATGGAATTATTATATAATATAATGAAAAGTGAATATTTATTGAATAAACCTACAACAAACAAAGGAGACTCGACAAACATTTCCTAGTATTCAGGTTACATGTAACTTTCAGAGACGAGCTAGCATACAGTGCCAACAAGGAATATAATATAAGCTTGTAGTTAGAAAAAATATATATATATATATTAATAAATGAATGAAATATATTGGGATAACAAACAGTATTGAACGTCAAAGGTCCATAAATCAATACCAAAAATAGAAACATAGCAAACACGGACCTTCAAAACAAGGTAAGATCAGGTTCCGTGGAGGATTAAGCATACCCTACCGACTGCTCACATCAGTCGTTTAAAAAAAAAATTACTTTTTTTGCATCCTCTAATGAAAACTACTATGGTTAACAATAATTTACTATATAATATTTTAATGTAAATTAGTTGAATCTGATTGATCAAGAAAAAAATTGTTAAAAAACTATTGCCCGCTAAATAATGAAGCCACGCCCTCCAGCTTGACGACGCGTGATATTTCAAAAAATAGGTCTGCGCAGAATTTATGCGCGCACGGTTCACTGTATTTGTATAAAACATTCAGTATGATATAATAAATATTGCTTGTATTTTCACTCCTCGAAAACCATTGTCACCCTCGGTTGCGCCTCGGTTGACAATGGTTTTCTTGCGGTGAAAATTTTCAATGTTACACTCAACTACATTCAATATTTATATAACTGTTACACATGCTACTATAGTAATAATTTTGTCACTATAAAAACGTTGATTTACTATGGCGATCACTTTGACACTTTGATTAATAATGATATACAGATAAGTAATGGGTACGAGGGAAATAACAAGTTTATGGTTCCCCATGTAGGAAATAGTTTCCTACAGAGGGTCATCATACATTTGCTATTTCTCGAGTTCACATCCCATTACTGTTGTATTATACCAAAACAATCATTTTATTTTTTTAACAGATATTCCGATATTTTAAATGCTTAATTACAAATGCATGCAGTTTAACAGATAGGATAAGTAATACATCCTGAATATCTGTACATAATACAGCAAAAATCTGCAAAGACTGAAACAATCACATTGTAATATTATTCCACATGCACACGTCCCCAAACCAGTTTGGCCAGTCTAAAACTTGAAGGGTATCACAAGAGACATTATATGCTTGATACCCAAAGCCACTATTTTACCCACTCTTAGTAATGCAAAGAAAGCTCATGTAAAAGCAGACTTAAATAAAGCCGGTTCAAAATCATGTGAAAGCAGACTTAAATAAAGCCGCTTCAAAATCATGTAAAAGCAGACTTAAATAAAGCCACTTCAAAATCAGAACACAAATGTGGCAAAACACTGACAATGTTATCCAACATAGGTAATATAATGGTTTTTTTATATCCTGGGACGCATCAGTTACATCTCTTATAACCAGCCCATAACTTCTTAATAATAAATGAATCGATTAGATTCTGCTAACCATGTAAGTTGATGACAAAACTGATTCCTGATAAATAACATTAAGATTTGACGGTAGAAAAAAGCCATAATACTCGCTGATATATATGCTATTTATAAATTAATCATATGATCAACAGGAGGGGGCCAGATCTACTGAAATGATACCTGTTGCCTGAAATTGAAAAAAGACTTTTGCTTTCTGTATTTTGAGAAACACCGGTTTGAAGGAGACTGGCTACAGCTAGCTCCCGAATAGCTCTGCAAAACTGAATGAAACCTGGTGCACTGAAACCGAGAAATAGCATCTGGAATTTTTTTTTATCATTTATTTATTTATTTATTTATTTATTATAATATAGCTTGTACCTGTTGAGCTTTTAAATGTACATATAACTTAAAAAGTCTACATGAATAACATCCCGACTAATGCCATAATTCTTTTGTTTCTAGATGATTTGTGATTGAATTGCTGTAAACCAAAGAAATATTGTCAATATGAAGGAGTTTTTTTTAATTTAATTTAAACTTTAGCCCAGATCATAATCTTTAATACAATAGATACAAGTTCTAAGAAGGCAATATCCCTGTATTACTCCTCCGGCCTGTCAACAGGTCAATGTGGGCAACACCAATGTTTACTAAACACCATACCGTAAGTATTAAACTATCTAAATAAAATTGAAGTGCATTATATAGATTATTCCTGCCATACACGACTAGGAAATGGTGTCCTACAATTAAAATCTCCAAGAAATAGAATCAATAATAATTACACATCAGTAAGTTCAGATAACTTATTTTTACATGTAATGTCAGAATTTTTTTTTTTTTATTTTTTTTTTTTTGAACAAACCCCGAAACCACTTACCCTACACCACTTCTAATATGGTTTATAGAAACATTTATTGTGCCCTGTGTGATAGAGAGGTTTCTGACCTTACAATTCAGAATGAGTACAATGGATATGGTTCCATGACGTATACGCCTCAAACTTTTTCGGCTCTCATGGATTCCAAACAAAATAAAAAAGATGTTCCTTCAAAGGACTCCAATTGCGGAACACATCAAGTATTTGATAATAATATGGTATGTTTATTTATTTTCCATTTATTTATTTATTTTGCAAAAAGGTATTCAGCCTATTGACTATGTAGATATTAATGATGAAAAGGGATCAGTCATCCAGAATTTAAAATTCCATGGTCCTTTCTACAGGGGTTCTTGTGTAAAGATCAGTCTCTGGCTATTAAATAGTCAAAATGAATCCATTCTTTAATAACATCCTCTCCTCTTCTGGGTATTAAAACAACATTTTATGTACATACTTATGACTAAGTAGGGTACTTTGCTGCTGGGTTTTATGCCATTGATCTATGTACATATTAATAATGAAGAAAGGCGTTTCATCCAAAATGAAAATCATGGTCTTTAGTTTAGGGGTATAGTGAGACAGTACATTATCTGAAAACAAATTTATTAATATCTTCTTTTTGGTATTCCTCAATCATTTATGGTAAGGATGCCTTTACAAAAATTATGAAATATTTGACCCCAGGGTTAATGGTTCCTGTTGATCGATACTGCTTGTTATTTAATGGAAATGCATTATTCTTTGTTCCTTTTATCTACCTCTGTGTATGAAGTTCCCAAAGTTGGCATACCAAGTATGTTTTGACACTAAAACGTCAAATTTGATGGGTTTTTTTCCTGATTTGATCTTTTATAAATTTCCTCTGTATATAAAAGATACGAACACCTACGATCGTCTGAAAACTCTTTTTGTTTTTACAGTAGAAGTGTTTTATTCATTCTTTGAAGTGTAATTCCACATAATTTTTATTTATTTCTTTCTAAATCTGTTTCAGTCCAAATGCCTGGACATTGAATGTGAAACAGAATACATGTACAACAACTCAACCTGCAAACTTCGCTATCCAATTCTTGGGAAAAACAACTACGAGTTAAATTTAATAATCACTTCTATAGAGGATTCCAGTATCATTGACTGGGAATATCATCTATCGGATGTTGAAGCGGCTCTAGCAAAAATCATATCCAGACGTTATTTGTCTGATTATCTCTGTCGAATTTCAATTTTTTCTTCGTTTAAAACAAACTTCTTGGCAATTGTTCTTGAACTGTCGGTAAACCATTTTCAAAATATGGACGTAATGATAGAGAAGCTGATGAATGCCTTTTCTATACAGAATATGGCAATATCTCTAGCATCTTTAAATAGCGAAGTTAACGTCACTCTTTCTGTTGTTGGGCAAAGATTCCATATGCATGGCAATTCTTTATTTGGTACAAATATTCAAAACCGTTTCTACGTCAACCCCATGAGTCTAGATAAAATGCGTTTATATAATGGTTCAGCAGAACTAAACTTTTATGAGTATGACCCCACGCGCCCTTTATGTTTCCAAAATGACATGGTGATAGTTGTGGCTGACTGGTATCGCTGTCCGAAAGTGAAAGTAGAAACAAGAGACGCCAAAATAGATATTTCAAACTTCTCAGTATGTCTTGTAGACTATCAAGCTTGCTTCTCATCAAATCATTTCAAAGAGGCTCAGGATAAGCGCAGTGTAGAACTATGTCTCGACCAGTATCTCAAAGCTATCAGCCAGAAAGTCAGTCAAACGGAATCTGATGAAGACGGCATAATGAAATATTTTACACTTGTCTGTCTCTCTCTTTCATCCATTGCTTTTTTGGTTACTATACTGACGTTTTTTTGCAATAAATCCCACAGGTCTGTCGAAGATATGAATATCATCACTTTAGCTGTATTGTCGATTTTGGCAAACACTGGGTACACTTTCTCAAAGTTTTTTCTTTGGAATGAGTCATTTTGCATCGGGATCGGCATGCTGGTTCATTTTCTCTGGCTCTCTGTCATATGTTGGATGAGTTTATCTACCTTTCAAATCTTTCAATCGTTTACGACTATTTCAACAGAACAGAAGAAAGGTATTTCACGGGTATTTTGTTCCCTACTGATTAATGGGCTTTTATGTTTGGCAATAGTTGCTGTCAATGTCATTGTAAGCTCTGTCCAAAGTGAATGGGAGAGTCTTGGCTACTCCCCTCGTACGTGCTACATAGCTGACCTAAACATGACCCTCTTTACTTTTACACTTCCGGTTGGTTTATGCCTCTGCATCAATTCTTTTATGTTTCTGGTTTCCTTGACTAGGATCTGTGTCAAGGCCGACATCCAAAAGTCAAAGTATAAAAGTAGATTAGCTTCGTACTTCCGGCTTTCTACCATTGTTGGTTTGGCCTGGTTGTTCGGCTTCCTGGGCCAGTTCACCGAATTAGAATTATTTTCTATATTGCATACGCTTTTTATTGGCGGACAAGGCTTATTTATATACCTAGCGTTCGGATGTCTTAAGAATCTCACATCTATGTCACAAAGTGTAAAAGAGGAGGAAATTACTGAAACTTAATTAGCCAAAAGTCAAAATCACAACAGCATCTTCTCAGTTTCGTAAGAGTATGTGATTTTGTTCAATGTTGATTGTTGTTGTATTTAAAACAGAATTATCTCTTGACCAAAACAAAAAAACAAAACAAAAACAATCCCCCCCCCATCCAAAAAAAAAAGAAAAAACAAGAAAAAATAACAACAAAAAACAAGTATAAATTGGATAAGAAATATAAAAAACAATGCATCAATTTGTTTTTATCAGTGTTATGTCAGTCTTGTTTGAATGATTAATGTTGCGTTATTAAATAATTATACAAAAAACAAGTATAAATTGGATAAGAAATATAAAAAATAATGCATCAATTTGTTTTTATCAGTGTTATGTCAGTCTTGTTTGAATGATTTATGTTGCGTTATTAAATAATTATAAATGTAAAAAATAATGATTATGTGCCGAAAAGTGATCATTAAGGCTGATCATTAAGTCTTAAATATGGAATGATCATTCCTATATTGCACCTGATCCCAACTCTGATATTATGGAGGTCCATGTTTGCTTTTCTCCGATTTTGAAATGTTTAATTTGTCGTTGAGATCAAATACTTTTCTTTATCTCTGTGTAATTATTCAAGTAACAAAATTCCTTTTTAACAAACTGAACAATTTCTAGTGAAATTAAAATTGATTGCGCTTCGATAGCATCTATATCGATATCGTCAAATGATATCTTAATTTTTATTTTTTTTTTCAATAATAATGAGGATCTTTTGGGGGTAAATTACATTTTACATCACATTTGGCACTCTTCTGCAAATCATTAAATTACTGTCAAAGCTTACATGGATTTCCAAGCAGAAAAAAGGCATTTATTTACACATTTTCCATCGATCAAAATCTACATTATATACGTGTAAAAAAAGTTGTGTATCTTATTTGTCATTGTTATATCAAGAATTTGTTTTTTTATTTAAGTTTACCAGTCATTGTAGAATTCAATACATGTAATAAAAAGTGTTTAAGCAGATGTCTTTATTTATTAAAAAGTATCAATTCGAGTAGTTTTTGCCACATTGCTCATGCTAAAATGTTGTCTTCGAATTCTTTGTTATACTCCATTAAAGCATTACTGTTGTTCATTTGCCTGTATCGTTTTTCTTTTTTTTTTGTTCCAATGTTATGTGTAGGTACAAAAAAACTTTATTCCTTGTCAGTCCCTACTAGAAACGCGATGATAAAGAAATGAAATGGATTTATTGGAGAGGGTGAAACATTATGCTGTTATAAAATTGTAGAGTAAGGAGTTGATCCTTTTGTAGCGGGTTTTAGATATATGTACCGGTCCGTTGATGAGACCGTATTACAGCAGATGTTGGTTCATAAAAGATAACTTTTCAGTGACCCTAAAGAGCCGTGATTAGCTTAGAATATGTCCTACCGTCTGTTACACCCGAAGGGGTCCCCTCTTAACCACAACTCCTATCATACATGAAGCAGTGGTTAGATCGCCTGCTCTAGTGTCGCGGAGTAAGGTGTTGTTCTTTACGTCATGGGTTCAAATCCCACTGTGGGAGGTAGAGACAGGTCCTTCAGATGAGACCGAATAAACCGAGATCCTGTATCTCGGTAGGTGCTGGCACGAAAAGAACCCTCCCTGCTCAATGGCCCTGAATGCCGAGTATAGAACAAAATTTGCAGCTCTCCACCGGCAAAAATCTTTTATACATGTACTATTCAATGAAATTTAATGAGACTTTCAGAAAATCTTTTGACAAAGTGCCATTGTGACCTCTATTTTACTTTTTGATCCGACACATTTTTTGGTTTCCCATAGTAAATAATAGACACTGTCATTCTTTCTATAATACTGAAGATACCAATCTCTTATTTGCGAATACACCTATATCATCGAAGAAATTAAATGATTCCTTCTCACAGATTTTTCATTACGTAATGCCATTGTGCACATTCACTTTTATCTTCTGATGTGGACTGTATCTAATTTGGGTCTCCCAGAGCAAAACACTGACTTTGCCACCATGGTCATATGGTAGTTTGAGGTATAAATTAGTGAGCAGAGTGTTCACAGTATCCCTCCTCTACTTTATCTTTATTTTCTTTATTAGCGTCATGTTTTGATGAATTTTGCAACAGTAATCAGTACCACTGAGAAGAATGCCTTGGATTGCTTTTGTCTAACAATTAAAGATTCTCTAGTTCGGTATCCATGGAAAAGGACCTCCCGAATCTATCTTTTCAGAAAAAAGTGACAATTGTTGCCCGTCAATGATAATAAACACAAACTTCAGATGTGCAAGAACAATCGTTAATTTTATTACGTGAACCTCCATTAAGATTACAAAAAATCTAACTGTGGCCTTTTTCACAAAACAATATACTAAGATGAAAATATCCAAATTCCCAAACAAGTACATGTATAAAAGCTATAGTAAACAATCAAAAAATTTAATGTTTCTATTACGTAACGTTTCTAAAAGATATTAAGGAAAAAATGAATATATTTATTGATCAAAAATTAAAGAAATGTCAAATTTTCATCTTTGTCGTAAGTTTGTATGTGAATTGTGCCACTGGTAAATAAGATTGTTCCTATACATCTAAAAAAATGTCATGAGAAACTTATTCGCTTACTGTCATCGTCGTTTATACAATGGACATGCTTCATAGTTATCATTCATCAAAATCATCATTGCACTATTGAATGTTCGATATTGCATGCTACTTATTCGAAGTGGCTGACTTTGTCGATCTTTCACATTTTTCTAAGTTTTCTATTGTTCGATACTGTGTGAGGGGGTACTGACTTCTAGCGTGGTCAACCAACATGTAGCGCTCGTTGACGAACATCCCCTGCCAAACAGTCAAACCCACCTTGTGCTTTTTGTCATTTTCGGGAAATAAAGGAAAAATCCGTCCCAATGCAGTGGTTAAAAAATGGACTAACAATTTGTATGTAATTGTAGTATGAAAACGTTATGACTAAACTATCTAAAGTCAACTTCCCTTCCTTATGCAGCAATATACCATCATAACCTGCATATGGAGTATATATATCTTAATTGATTCGATACGCAAGAGCATGTTCTACATAT
>PRKT01000364.1:288099-308164 GCA_003671525.1 Saccostrea glomerata | reverse complement strand
TTTTTTTTTTTTTTGATAAAATCTGTTCAATAATCTTTCAATTTTTAAGGCAATAACACAGTATTTAGAATTATTACTAAAGCATAGAAAAATTCATTTTAAAATGTTGATTTTACAGTCATTAAAAGTTTTGATTTGATAGTCATTAAAAGCTTTAATTTGAGGTGTAAGTTGTAATGACAATGAAACACTTATTTTTTATAAAATTCATACGTTAAATGATTCATAAGCCTTTCATGATTGACTTGTTATAGAATCCAATATATCGCATATATCTTTAGAAAAAAAAATTGCATCGTATCGTATCTAAATTTTTCGCTCAATACACAGCCCTGGCGTCCGACTGCCAACTTACCATCTGCGTAATATTTTCCTCTGAAAACACTTTTGTATACAAGTGGGTTACAACCCCAATATGAAAAATGAGTGCGTCTTAACTTCAGTTGACTGAATATTCAAAAACTGCAAAGCTTTGTTTAAAGTTTATTCAATGTATTACGACTAAATTTTGTACCTAAGAAATGAATAGTCCGATATTTTAAATCATGGTAGCAAAATATTTTGATTGATTAATTATTATTGTTTTACGCCAAGTCGGCAAATATTTTAGTCATGATTTGAAGATGTTGTCAACCAAAAATGTCCCAACCAGGAATTTACAACATGTTGATTACTAACCAATTAACTGCACCTTGATTTAAAATTAAAATCTATGGACAGTGCAATTGTTTTTGTAAGATATTTTTAAGAAGTAATTTGAATTTCAAACTAATCCGAGTATTATCTCTTTGTGAAAATATGCGGTTTTTTTTGTTTATTAAGATATAAAATGAATATTATACCGAAGAAATTTTCTTAGAAACTTTCAATGTGCAAAATGACCGTCTCTGTACATGTTATTGGTCTTGTGAATTTGGTTCATTTCACTTTTATCTTTGTGAAATCGTCGAAAATCCATTCATTATACATTGAATACCTTGATATGGACGGAAACTGATATTGGGATAAGGGTTTTGATTTTAAATATGAAAATTGAGACGCCCTTTTTATATCTGTACATAATACAGCAAAAATCTGCAAAGACTGAAACAATCACATTGTAATATTATTCCACATGCACACGTCCCCAAACCAGTTTGGCCAGTCTAAAACTTGAAGGGTATCACAAGAGACATTATATGCTTGATACCCAAAGCCACTATTTTACCCACTCTTAGTAATGCAAAGAAAGCTCATGTAAAAGCAGACTTAAATAAAGCCGGTTCAAAATCATGTGAAAGCAGACTTAAATAAAGCCGCTTCAAAATCATGTAAAAGCAGACTTAAATAAAGCCACTTCAAAATCAGAACACAAATGTGGCAAAACACTGACAATGTTATCCAACATAGGTAATATAATGGTTTTTTTATATCCTGGGACGCATCAGTTACATCTCTTATAACCAGCCCATAACTTCTTAATAATAAATGAATCGATTAGATTCTGCTAACCATGTAAGTTGATGACAAAACTGATTCCTGATAAATAACATTAAGATTTGACGGTAGAAAAAAGCCATAATACTCGCTGATATATATGCTATTTATAAATTAATCATATGATCAACAGGAGGGGGCCAGATCTACTGAAATGATACCTGTTGCCTGAAATTGAAAAAAGACTTTTGCTTTCTGTATTTTGAGAAACACCGGTTTGAAGGAGACTGGCTACAGCTAGCTCCCGAATAGCTCTGCAAAACTGAATGAAACCTGGTGCACTGAAACCGAGAAATAGCATCTGGAATTTTTTTTTATCATTTATTTATTTATTTATTTATTTATTATAATATAGCTTGTACCTGTTGAGCTTTTAAATGTACATATAACTTAAAAAGTCTACATGAATAACATCCCGACTAATGCCATAATTCTTTTGTTTCTAGATGATTTGTGATTGAATTGCTGTAAACCAAAGAAATATTGTCAATATGAAGGAGTTTTTTTTAATTTAATTTAAACTTTAGCCCAGATCATAATCTTTAATACAATAGATACAAGTTCTAAGAAGGCAATATCCCTGTATTACTCCTCCGGCCTGTCAACAGGTCAATGTGGGCAACACCAATGTTTACTAAACACCATACCGTAAGTATTAAACTATCTAAATAAAATTGAAGTGCATTATATAGATTATTCCTGCCATACACGACTAGGAAATGGTGTCCTACAATTAAAATCTCCAAGAAATAGAATCAATAATAATTACACATCAGTAAGTTCAGATAACTTATTTTTACATGTAATGTCAGAATTTTTTTTTTTTTATTTTTTTTTTTTTGAACAAACCCCGATATTTTCTATGAAAATTATATAAAATTGACATTTATAGATCACCGTAGAAAACATATCAAACGTGGGAAATCCCAAATTATTACTATGTGACGGTGACCAGTAGATGGATGGATAGTTTACAGACTATATTATACAGGGTCTTGGTTTTTGAAAGCAAGTTTGTAATTCTGGTTTAAACCACGACAGATACACGTGTATTAGATTTAACTGCAAAAATACACAACTCACTCGATATTGGTTTCGGCAAATGGTAATGGTGGAAAAAGGGGTTATATTTTTGTCAGAAAATGTGCATAGGGTTCCCCTTGATAACAAGTATGACGTCATTTGAATCTCACATTGTATGGAAATTCGTAAAATTAAAAATATAATAATTAATAAAAGGATTTGGGTCAACTTAAACTGTACCTCAATTATGTTGAGCTGGAATAACAGGTAACAGGGAAACTAAAGAAGTTACAGTGGATAGTGAATCTGAGTCAGGTGCCTGCTCCACAATGGCGACATCATGTTCAAAACGTGGCGGTGCATGAATTGTTACAGCTAGGCCTACTCTGTTTTTGGCCTGAGTATGGAACTTATTGTGATTTCTCTGGAATAAGGTCTCCTGGCCTTCGTAGCTCTTGATACACGTAACATATTTATTTGTATTTGACAATAAATCAACAGATGATGATCGATTAATTCTTTTAAAGAATTTTTCCGTCTGCTTCGTTCAAATTACAGATTCAAAAGGAATATTCTAGAAGACATGTGCATACAAGAAATATCAAGAATTTTTTAAGCACCGAGCCCGATGATTTATGAAGTTCAATGTAAAGAAACTAAGAGTTATCTATCTTTGCATGTAAAACATTAAGCTGCACGAAAAATATTGGATAAACACCATTATATAAACTAGAGTGTTCCAAAGATCGTATGTGTCGTCTGCTTTTAGCTTCTTTAAAGATGAAACTAAATCGAAACCATTAGAAATAACTATCATTTTACATGTGTTAATACGTGTTTCAAAGTTTTACACCAATTGTCACTCTACAAAATCCCGATTTCGATGTAATTTCATTATTTTTTAATATATAACTTTTTGTGGTTGCTGAATATAATACAGTTTAAAAAAAACAGAGTTACAAATGTTGATTATTAATATCCTCTGCTCAAAATGCAAAAGTCTGAAGTTAAATAAAATTGCACGGGGTATTCTTTGTAAAGTAGGTCAAAGGTCAAAATAAAATGCATTGTAACGCTGGTATCTTGCCATAATGTTTCATGTCAATCAGTTAACAAACTAAATAGCATTGAATTACCCCTAAGATATCAAAAATTTGCTGTATATTTGCCCTTTTAACTTTTTAGAAAAGTCTAAGTAAAAGGTCATGGGTCACGAGGTCACGAGGTCGGTAACCGTGGCAATTAACTGATGCCATATTGTCGAGCGATAAATGTGCAAAATATCAAGTCCATATCTCTTACAATTCTTGAGATATAAGTTGTGAAAAACGGAGAGCAAGACAGACGGACGGACGGACAGACGCCGGGTAAAGTGATCCCCTAGTGCCGCTGTGCTCCACAGGCGACACAAAAAGGATATTCAGCATTCTGAGATTGGAATATGAGGGTTATTATCAATCTTAATGAAAATGGTTATCGTTAGGTTACCTACTTTGTCAGTATTTTGATATAATGATGGATTGTATATTGTTTAACATCCCGTTTGAGAGTTTGTCACTCATATTGAGACGTAGCTACATACCTGAATGGCTTCATATTTTGACCTTACTCGGCACTTAAGGTCATTGAATTGTAACGATTCTTTATCCTGCATACATCTTGCTTCACAGGGACTTCAATTTTTCAGATATCATCCAAAGGACAAACAATTTAAGTTTCTCTTCAAGGGGTCGAACGAATATGGAAGGGACAGTTGCTACCTATTTCTTCATGATTTAGGTCGGTCTTGGTCGAGATTCGAATACAGGACCATCCGAAAACGAAGCCAGCTCTGTACTGACTGCGCTACCCTGACGGTGTCTATTATAACTAGAGATACTGTGAGCAATAAGCTCACTACATATGATACCCCACCTCCCATATGTTTATAATGACAAAGTCCATGTTTTACACTGGGAGGCCTGAAATAAGAGTAATATCTAAAAGTTGAATATGAGGTCACAATGGCATAATGTAATAAAGAATCTGTGATAGTATCATTAAAGCAATATGATCTGCACTTTTCAAAAAAAAAAATATTTTGCTGTTGAAATGTATGTATGATTAATTAGTATGTTATTTCAACCCTTTGGGTTAATCTCACTAATATAAATTCTAAATTGTTTCATGAGAACTATTTCTGTACAATCAAATATATAGCATTATATCAGAAGTCAATATTGTACCGGACGACAATGTAATTTTGTTTTTAAAAGTTCTTCCATCACAAATAAGAACAGAAGTTTATAAATGTACTACTTTACTGTCAATGAAAAAGTTGATCCCAAAATATATGTCCGATAAAAATGTAAAATAGGAAATGCACAATGGCATTATACAGCAAATATTCTGTAAACCTCTAATTAACTTTCATTCAAGTGGTAAAAGAGAAGTTTTGGATAAGAGATGGGTATCCCAGAGCGTAACAGACAGAGGTAGAGACGAACGGACAGACATCCCAATCACCACATACCCTCCCACTTTTCAAGCTATTGTGTGTGTGTGGGGGGGGGGGGTACAAAAATATCGTGATACTATTTATTAAATAATGGGACCAAATGTATTTCTTTTAAATTTTACACTAAATTGAATTGGAACATCACTTAAAATGGTTATTTTCTTTCATACTATTGATTTGTCACTTAATCACAGTCTATTCATTAAGCAACTGTCAAAGAGAGCATGTTGTTCGCACCCACCCTGAGGACACTGTTAACATGAAGACAGAAGGAAAGTCCCGAAAGGAGATTTTGTCAGGTCATATATCAAAAATCTTTTTTCTAATGAATTTTACGGGTAAATAAATTTGTCAAAGAACTTTTGTCATGATATGGAAATTTTGTTGCATCTATCAAAAGTGTTTTTCGATGGAGAAACAATTTAAGGACAGAAGATACAAACAAAACATGGATGTCTGGATTGATATATATTTCTGGGCCAATTTTTGTTCCGAAAGATACAAGTAATAAATTTCCAAAATATCAAGAAATTGTAAACCTTCTATGATGTTCAAATTCAACATTTCTTTAGCCATCCTTATTAAGCTATACAATTATTTTACACTTCAATTTCTTTTTATTATTTATGTGTATCTTTGATTAAAGATTTAAAATCTGCGCGGTTAAAGTTGTTCATTTACCACTTGGAACATGACTCAGGTTGTTGTTTCAATATTTATGACAAAGATTTGATTGTACCATCTGTCCTTTAAACTTGGTAAGGATTCAGTTAGAACTATAAAATTGGCAGGAAAGCTTAGATTGGTGGTCAATGAGAAATCAGTTACAGGTGGAAAAAACGTTTTCGACGGAGAAGGCAGAGTGACCGTTAGTCAGATTGCCTAGATACTGAACCTTCCATCGGGTAGCTTTTTAAGATTTTAAAAGAACGTATAGGAGTAAGCTTAAGGAAAGTATCTCGAATGGGTCCCACACATTTTAATTGATGAGCAAAAAAGAATCCGATTGCAAGTTTCTCGAAAACTTTTGAAATGTTATAGGAAATGTGTTGAATTAAAGACGTTTGCATAGAATTGTTACATGAACGAAAGTTGTCTACAATTATGAACCCAAAAGAAAACTGGGAAACAAAATATGGCTCCTAAAACAAAGTAAACTACCTACCATTGCTAAACGCGGCAAGACAGCAAAGAGGGTTTTGTTACAAATCTTCTTTTTATTCTTACGGGCTAATATAGTCTCTCAAACTCCTATTTAAAAGGGCAAAAATGTTATTATAGGTGTTACATGTAACATGAGAAAGATATTATATGAAGTACTGTACAGAACATTACAAAAACCTTGGGGATTTTGAGGACCTTGAAGTCCGAAATGAGAAGGGTCAAGCTTTAACATGGTAATGCCCTAGCACACAATGCAAAGTACACACAAGATTTCTTTAATAAATGCATTACAGCAGCTGGATCACGGCGTTATTCACAAGATTTATCCCCATCTGACTTTCTTTTTTCTTACTCTTTCTAGACGTCGTTTCCATTCTCGATCTGTAGTGGTTTCAGCTGTGCATCAGTGTATAAAGAGAATACATCTTTCGGAGTATAAAAGCTGGATAAAACGACTTCACAGATGTGTTGAAGTAAAGGATATAAAGAAAATCAAAAGGATCTAAAGAAAATCAAAAAAAGAATGCTATGTTATTTTTTCTGTATTGACGAAGTCACGCTATTTAATGAATAGCTCTCCCAGTTCACTTGTTAAGTTTTTCAAATGTCTTTACTCAGTTAACTTTATTACTTTCTAAACAATTGTTGATAAGATAAAGTTCTCTGGGCTAGAAATATGAGAGAGAAAAAAGAATGTTACAAATCTATATCAAACATTGATATTTAAGTTAAAAATATTCATGGCAAATAAATAGCACTCTGTCCTTGCAGAAAGCAATTTCGGGGAAGGGGGCAATAACATTATTCAAAATTCCCATGACAAGCAAGCAAAAAATTTATTTAAATTAAAGAAAACACGTCATCAGATATAGGTATTATTGAGAAGCACAAAACAAAGTGTAGCAGCACTTAATGTCACTTGATCTTCAAACAAGACTTGTAAAAATTAATTTATTATCTTTAGATTATTGTTTTGCAATCTATGTTTTCAAAATTCAATCATTTATGATCATTGTTCACCTTTTGATTTAAAATATCAGGTAATAAGACCTGTTGACACACTTTAAAAGATATAAAAAGAATTTGAAATTATTTTTCTCACCTTTTACATGATAATAACACTAAAGCTGCAAAGAAAAGAAATCGTTTTATTAAAAGTGAAACATATATAATTATAGAGTTGCACTTAAGTTCTGAGAAATGATGCGTTATCCCTGTATTAAATAAATTTAGGTGTTGGCACTCTGTGTTACATCGGAAGTCAAATTAATATTGAAAGGAGTGTACATTTCGCAGGCTTCTCAAAGAAACGTTGGCTAAAAAGTTTTTGATTAAAATTTTCCTCTATATAAATTGCATGTCAGAACAATATCATTGAAAGAAATTTGGAAGATGGTAAGTCTGTATGTCAATGCTGGTAGTTATTTATTTATATTTTCTATTCTTCCTCAGATTGTTTGCTGATGTATTTTCTGTTTATTTATCTATTTTATAATTTGTTTATATATCTTATCAATATATAAATCTTTCAATTTGTTTACATTTAATTATTATTCAATTTATAACTTGTTTAAACCTTGAATGATCCATTTATGGCATAATATTAATTTATGTTTATCTATTATATTTTTGGTTTATTTATTTATAACATTTTTGTAAATAACCTTATAGTAAATTCATTGAAAGTGTTTTATGTTACCTGTTAAAGTTACGTGTTAGCTGAACATTAGGAAATGTGTGTCCAGTATCTTGTTTGTTCTATTTGTTTATTCTGTATACTGAATTATTATTATATTACACATTATTATAATATTGCATGTATTGACAGAGGTGTCCTCTGCATAATGTAAGCTTTAAAACTTATAAAATACTAGTAAAATTCCAGAATACTCTATAGAGAATTAAACATACTCTGTTGTTGCTGCTGCTGCACTTGTTGAGATTATTAAAGCGTTCCTTAATCTTTGTCAAGATATCTGTTTTAAACTGTAACTGATGCGGAAGATTGTTATAATTTAAATTTTAAACTACCCGTTAATTATTTAAAGTAATTGTATTATTTGAATAATATCTTTTATTTTTATATCATTTATAGATCTCCATTTTGTTTATAATTTCAACAGTTGGAGTTGCTTTAGAGGGTGTTTTGTCTATCCCCCCAAATTACCCAAAAATTACCGACTTTAGAGAATCGGATAACCTAACCTCATGGATCAAAAACAAAGAAGCCAAAACTGTAGTCTGGTATTACCTTTTGCTATGCCCAGAACAAGATATGTGTCTGGGAGAAAAATTTAGACGGAGCTACAATTTCACCCTAGATTCGTCTTGTACTACATGTGATTGTGAGGATTCCTGTGTGAGAAAAGGCACTTGTTGTCCATCTAAATTCTACAGACAAGCAGCCACTCCAGACTTCATAGAATACATGCCAATTGAAGAGGGAAATCAAAAGGGTCAGCCTTTGTCTTGCATCGAACCATTATGGAATAAAAAGATCGGAATAACCCCGGGTAAATCATACTGGATGATTGAAACATGTCTGAGTGGTGTCATTTGTTCGTTACCTCAATCTAAAAATATCACCAATGCTACGCCAGTGACGTCATTGTTAACCAATGAAACGTATCTAAATATTCAGTGCGCATTATGTAATAATGAATCAATTTTTGATATGATTCCTTGGGAAAGGGAAAAAATTTGCCTTAATCGATCCGCGCTTTTTTCAAATGATGAACTTGAAACTCTTTACCAACTCGTGTTTTCAGTAGGTATTCCAGTGTGCAACATTGCTTTTCATCCCCCGAGATCAATCCAGCAGATGATAAATCCCTGTATACCATATACAGCTAAAATCGATGCTACTTGCAACAGAACGGAACTATCGGAAGAAACAAGAGCTCTTCTCATTGACTCTTGCCAGAAATTCCACCTTCCCTACGAAACTTCCAACATAGTCCATAAAAACATTTATTGTGCCCTGTGCACTAAAGTCGTTTTTGGTCTTACAATTCAGAATGACTATGGTGGACCAGGTTTCATCACGTACATGCTTTCAACTTTTTCGGCTCTGATGGATTTCGAAGAAAATGAAAACGAAGTGCACACAAAGGACTCTAACTGCGGAACAAATCAAATATTTGACAGTAAGATGGTACGTTTATTATTATTATTATTTTTTCAATACTTGTTCTTTAGATTTACAAAGCTCATCAGTTCAAATTCAGTTCAAAATTTTAAAACCCTGATTTAAAGATTTTAGGTGATCTGAGTCACTCAGATGATACATTGCTATCTGTTTTTGTCCGTAGTCGTGCGTCGTCTGTCGTGCGTTGTGCGTCGTGCGATAACATTTAACATTTTCAGCCTCTTTTCTGAAACTGCTCAGCCAATTTTAACCAATTTTGGCATAAGGTTTCTGTGGGTGAATGGGAACAACAATTGTGAAATTTATGGTCATTGCCCCCCCCCCCCCCCCCCCCACCCCCTGGGTCTTGAGGGATGGGGCGAGTAACACTGAAACTAACACAGTCTTGAAACATCTTCTTTACTCCTGGATATCAAGCAGTAAAACTGTTGGCATGATTGTAATCAGCATTGAGCCCTCTACCAAATTAGTGAAATTCATGGCCTCAGGGTCAAGGGTTCTGGTTCTAGGTTGAGGCTTTGTTGAATAAATAGTAGAAATACATTATTTCTTTAAGAAATCTTCTCCTCTGGTCCTGGGTATTAAGACAATGAAATACATTGTATGTACAAAGTTATGATAAGGAGGGTACCACTTCCAAAACTGTGAATTTAATGGCCCTTGGTCAGGGGTTCTGTGTTAAGGGTGGGGCTCCACTTATTACATAGTGAAAATGTATTAATTCTATAAAAATCTTCTCATCAATTCCTGGGCATTAAATCAATGAACTATGTACATATTTATAAGGAGGTTTGCTTCTTCCAAATTTGTGAACTCCAAGACCCCTGGATCAGGGTTTCTGGTGTTAGGAAGGAGCTCAAATGATTATATAGTGAAAATGCATTCAGGACCCTCTCTACACAAATGCAAAATGTTTTTTTTTTTTTTGAACATCGATAAAATTATATTGAATAAAGGTGTAAATATTGAGCTTAACTATTTAATTTTTAATATATGATATGTGGCATTTACCCCGGAGAAAAATCTTTACAAAAACACAGCACAGTAAAGGTGAACAAAAAACACTGTTGTTTAACTCCTAGAGAAAATACATGTAAATAACGTGTTCAGTCAATTTATCTTTGCTTTTTAAAATGTTAAGAATACTTGAACTGATTACAAATTGAGCTCTTTGCGGATCTTTTCCTCTGCTCCTGGGTATTATGCCAATAATGATAGGATAAGTAATACATCCTGTCCTTAAACAATTAAATTATTTTTAAAAGTAGCTTCACTGACATTTCGAAGACTATACTTTTATTGTTGAAATTACTAATAAATATTCATGATGGAGTAGTCCCAGGGAGGTAGCTTTGATTTTCCAGGGAGTAGTCTTAAGATGAGGGAAATAGTCTCTTCTCGGGGAAAAAGACAATTTTCTGGTATTAAATGTATATATAGAGTAATTACAGTGAAGATATAATACTGATAACTATGAAAATTTTGATTAACTATAGTGATCAACATTGAAACTTTGATTTACTATATTGCTGACTATGACACTGTAGTGATCACTTTGAAAACTTTGATTTTTTACTATAGTGATCACTTTGACACTTTGATAGTTGAATATAGTTATCTATAGTAAACTATAGTTAAATGTTATATTTTCATTAGGGTCTATCAACAAATATATATATATTTATAGAAATAGAGATTTTTACGTTACAATGTAATAAATAAATAAATGAAAATAAATAAATACGGTATATCAATAAAAAAAACCCAGAAGAACAAATAGGCAAACAATAAAATAAAGAAATTCAGATACATTCGTGCAATAACATAAAGGCTTACCATATTTCCACGTTTCTTCGAAAGGTATTGTCTGTTTTTATTTATATAGAGGAATAGCCTAATTCGAACAGAACCTGCTAATTGTTTTTGAGAAGGCTGTTAAATGTGTTGGAAATACATATTACAATATTAATTTTGCATTCCCGATGAAACAAATCCAGCACCTATATTTGATTAAAAAAAACTGACAACGTATCACTAACCTGCACAAATGATATCTATTAATTAGGAATGCACTTTAAACACAAAAAATCCCTCTTTTTGTCGCTTTTAGTGTTATAAACACGTCATATCTGAGAAAAAATAATTTAAAACATCTTTTTTGGAAGAATTTTTGATGCTGTAAGTGGTAATCTAGCTTGTAAAATTAAAATTTCTCCATAGTTTTTTTTTTCATATTAATTGTTATACTCTGAATTGACGACGGCCGGATTTTTTCTTTTATTAATTATTATATTTTTAATTTTACGAATTTCCATACAATGTGAGATTAGTACGTACGACATAATAAGTCGTACGAACGAGATACTAGGTCACACGAACGAGATACTGTAGATCACTAAATTTTCGCGACACATCATTTTCGCGAGATAGTCATTGCCTCTTGATAAGCGAGACAAAATTTTCACGAATTGTGGTTATTGGTCTTTTTAATCTTAAGGAATGCTTTTATACGCGAGAAATAAATTTTCGCGAGCACTTTGTCTCGCGTAATTACGCAAAAATAAAGTTCTCGCGAAAAAAAAGTGATCTAAAGTACTAAGTCGTACGTACGAGAACAAGATAACATTTACCCCTGGTAGTCATGTGTTTAAAATAATATGTTACACGTACGAGATAATATGTAGTTATCCGGAGTTCTTTATAATTTCATGAATGGACGGGCGTAGAAATAGCTGCCGTGCTTTTAATTGCCAAAACTGATGAACCTAAATTTCATATACATATGAAATTTCAATGAAAAGGATTACACTTCAATGATTATAAAAGAAGATACTCATGTTTTAAAACGTCATTTTTTGCATACATGTTGACTTAGAAGTCCGATCCCAAACAACCTCCTCACACCCCTCAAAGAATCTGATATTTTGATAAATTTTTATCGAAGGAATATTTTTTAATAAAGCTATTCTGGGGGGGTACCGATGGAGTTGAATTGTATAAAAGGCCCGAAAATGAAAAATATTTCTTTAAGTATGGTTTATATTTATATTTAATGTCCTTTTAAACTCGGATGTTTTGAGACTGACATTTTTCCTTTCTATATTGACCCTATCGAATCACCTGGTGGCACACGTTTACTTCTATAAAAACAGGTTTGTGTATTTCACTTAATTTTTTCCTGTACAATTGATTTTTCCCCTTTTGAGCTAAACGGCATTTATGACAATGTAGATCATAAATATTATTCTGTAAAAATTAAAACAAATGGTATTTAGTATTTCTTGCAGTGACGTCGCATCGTTTTTGAAAAAAAGGGGGGGGGGGGTAGGGGCAGCCAGAGAAAATAAAACTTTCCTGAAAAAAGTTGACAAATAAAAAAAAAAATGCTCTAACAAGAAAATATTATATCGGGGAGCGGGGGGTGAGGTTAAAGTTCCATCTTCCTTCAGTACAATTTTCCCCAATATAATAATACATGTACATTATCCTTATTTTACTTTACTGTATCAAAAAGCGGGGGGAGGGGCAACCGACTTTTCATTGAAAATTTTAAATAATAATATTGCCAGGTGTCTATTTTGTTAATATGCACATCTCATTTTGTTCTCATTATCTACATAGTTTCAAGAAATTCTATGCAGCTGTTTAAGAATAATTATGCTTATAAAAAAAGAATTAAAAAAAGGACTGACGGACTAACTGACTGGTCAAAGACATTATATCACTCGCAACTTGGTGTTATAAAGTAATTTATAATTTCTCTCTACATTTAAACACTATTTCTAGACGATATGCTAAATTGCCATTTACTCTAAATAAACCATTTAAAGCACCAAATTAATAAGGCTTTGAAAATAGGCAATGTAACAGGTCAAAATCAATATTTAATGTTGCATTAAATCTTGATCCTTCCTAATCTATAATTTATGAATTGGAACAAAACTAACACTTTTACCTATATATTTACTACCAAAGAGCTTAAAACACGTAACATCATTGAGAAATCATACAAAACAATCAATGTTTATACAATTTTTGTCGACAAATAATTATTTGACAATCCGCGCTACTTTTTAGACGACAACAGAGGTATAAGCGGAGCGCGCCCTCTGTTGAAACGCCCTCTGGTGAGAGATTGTCAAAACTGCCGTGGTTAATAGATGTAAGAGCCGATTGTTACGTCAAATGACGTTAAATGACGTTGCAAAGTTAGATAACGCAAACAAACATTGCGAGTAAAAAAGTGACAAATTAATTTTAAACGCATATTACGTTAATTTTTACGTTCATTGTTCTGGTTTATAGTTTTTTATTAAATTTTAATAAAACATTTTACTTTTTTTTTTTCTTAGAGTATTGAATATGTATATAGTTCCGACTGTGTATTCTAGCGCGCAGTGACAAGGTTTCGCGTGTGTTATAGAAATTTGAACGTCGTGGATTTCTAATGGATTTCATAAGGAAAATTACACTGAATGTAAATATATACTGTAAATCACTATTTATTCGCGAGAACTTTATTTTCGCTTTATTTGGCGAGACAATATGCTCGCGAAAATTTCATTCTCGCGTTTAATAGTATTCCTTAAGATTATATAGAGCAATGACCATAATTCGTGAAAATTTTGTCTCGCTAATAAAGAGTCAATGACTATCTCGCGAAAATAAGGTGTCGCGAAAATTAAGTGATCTACAGTAGTGGTTAAAATTCATTTAATAAATTTTTTTATCAAAATCTATGGTAAAAATAATTAGACTCGGACACGTTAAATAACAGTGTTAAATTTATTATGGAGAAAACATAGAATGGGCTGATCATTTACGCCATTTTTGAACAAATGCTACTTTGAAATGAATGGACAAAAGACTAGCTACATGTACTCAGCTATCATTAGGTAAGGGAAATGTCTTGACTCCGAAGCCGGACTCGAGAAGACTTACATGGACATGGAAATCGCGAGGTCACCAGCATAACGCAGTTGTCTTAGCGTCTGCACTAGAGTTGCTAAGTAAGGAGTTGATCCTTACCTCGCAGGTTCGAATTCCACTATGCATGGGGCGTGGAGACCGGTCCTTCGGATGAAATCATATTTATAAACCGAGGATATCCATGACGCACTACTTTCTGACCAGTGCTGACACAGAAAAGACAATGGCCGAAAATGCCGAGGTTATCATATGTTTATGACAAAATCAATTTGTTTTGCCTTCCACAGGCCAGAGGTGTATGGCGTCTCCATATGATTGACAATTTCTCTAGAGCGAAGTTAAACAATATACTTAAGAAATGAATTTAATTTTTGAAGATTCATGAGGTTATGAACTACGACGCTTCACGCCGGCATATTTCATGAAGCGCGTTAGCGCTTCATGATAAATATGCCGGCGTGATGCTATGTTCCCACTATCACGATTGGCGCCACGATTGAGATCGGGGACTCGAACGTGGACAAATCGTAGTTCTCGTATCAAACCGAAACAAATCTTGTGTTCACTCGTGACTATCGTGTTGATCGTGAAATTCTTTTTGACTGTCAAAAATTTTTCTACGATTAACACGATTAGCTTTTAATCGTTATCATCGCAGCAAATCGCAGTACATCGTAACTAACCTCAGCTGCATCGTATAAAAACGTAACTAATCTGGCTTGTATATCGTGATCATCGGGATCAATCTCGGAAAGGACAGATATCCCGCTGAATGGCGATTCGTTGCGATATCTCACGTTCTGTCACTATCTGTGACGCTTTGCGTGGCCATCTGCTCACGTGCTGACACGGTTCTTTCCCGCTCAAAGACGATTTGATACGGACATATGAGAGTAAACGCCATTAGACACGAGTGTTAACGCTTTGTTGCGGACAATCACGCTATATTACGAGTAATAAAAGCTTGCAAAAATAACGGGAAAATTGAACGCGTTTCTTTCCCGATTGGAAAAAAATGTCTGAGTTTTGGAAAAATATTTTAAAGATGCCACATAAAACAAGTACAAAATAGAAAGAGGGGAGTTCCTATCTTCTTTTGAACTTGAACCCGTTCGATCAGAGGCAACATCAGTGAAAAAAAAGATAAGAGATAGTTATACTGCTCTTTTACTCTACTTTGACAGCAATAACATATGACCATAGTTACACTACAAACACCACGTTTATGAAGTTGTCATCAACCTTTACTTCTGCCATTATTATTGATTGTATGTTTATGTTTTGTTTAATTTCAAGAGATAAAATATAATGGACTCAGTATAACCAGATTTTTATATGTCTGTCGGGGTACAATCGTAGCTCAAAGCGTGTTCTATCTTGATCCTGATCGTGAAAGACATTGCAATGAACGTGTTATTCTATCGTACATTAGCGCAAGAGAGCGCAATGAACGTATTATATCGTATGAGTACGTATTAAAACGTAGGAGATCCTTTCTAATCGAGAACTCGAATCGTGATATTCGTGACAGATCGAGGTCCTTTTTCGACTAAATCTTGATAATCCTATTGAAACGTAATTCATCTTATCCGAACGGTAGTCAGATCGTCAGAGATCGCATCACATGAAATTTATCCATCGGGGGCATAGCGCATAAAAGCGTAACGAAACGTATGAAAACGCACCTAAACGCATCTCTTCGTATCTTTGCATAAAATTCAATAAAAACTCCGCGATCAACTACGATTGATCTATCGTGACGTGCGTAACTGACCGCACGACAGTGGGAACGTAGCATGAAGCGTTGTAGTTCATATACCTCATGAATCTTCAAAAAATTTAATTCATTTCTTATATTTACATTATTTTTCTGATGACTTGCCATAAATTTACGCCGTTCAAATGTCATTTTTAAAACAAAACAGTGTGCACTATATTTTTTGACTTTTTGACGTCAAGAGCGGTATTATGACGTAACAATGGAGATATTCATGCTTATTCGTGATACATACCTAATGTAGTTCATGAAAAAAATATACTGCATTTTATTTTGTAAAGAATCATAGTGGAAATTTATTGGAAATGTAAATATATACAAATAAACAACAGCAATTAAATCTTGAGCTGAATGACTAGGTTCGGTTGAGTTTAAAATCGCATTTACACATGCAGAGATTTTTTTTGTAAGATCAGACACAATGGTTACAGGCTTTATATATACAGATATATACAGATATAGGAGCGCCTTACCTAATACACAGGGACCAAGGAGAGCAGTTTTGAAGCAGAATTGTTGAGATCTTTTGACTCTCAGATTTCCCCAAATCCCGTACATCACCACACCATCCATAATCTGATCGGCTTATTGACAGGTTAATAGCACTTTACAAAGAATTTGGACATTTTTGTAAATTATATATAGAATTTATAATGACCGGAATGACAACTTACCATATCTGAGACTGATTAAGGCGTACCGTGCAACTGTCCATGAAAGTACTCTATGTACTCCAAACCTAGTAATAATGGGAAACAAAAGTACACTTCCATTTGATAACACAGATGGATTACCCCAATGCAATATTTGATATTTGTATGTTAAAATTCTTATGTAGAATGGGTAGAAAACTTAAAGGAAATATTCTTCTTATTGTTCTCAGAACTTTAATATCTAGCTTTATGAGACAAAAGAAGTAAATGAAATATCCGGAGATAACTAACAGTACTGGAGCTGAAGAGCCCATTTATCGTTGCAAAATAAGAACGGAGAAAACACGGACCTCTAAAACATCAGATGTTAGATCATGTGCCATGGAGGAGTGAGCATTCCCGACGGGTCCTTTCTGTCATGTTTTGGAGAATGATACAAATTAGAGCTTCGAAGTTTTCGTCGGAGGTTTTAGTTTGGTGATGTTTTCAAAAAGAACAACGATATAGGGTTAGGTTGGACAGGACCGTACACACTGTTCAAAACTTGTCTCACATAATCAGTTTTGGGGTATTCGAAATTCGTATGTGGCTCATGTAGATTTATTAAAAGAGCTAAAATAACACTGTAAAAAATGCGCTTAGAAAATAAACACTTCCCTTACGTGTTTTGACCTAAACATGTATAAGATTGTGTTTAACGGCTGCACACTTACTGTAGGTCTAAACGTGTGTCATATCTAAATGATGTTAGATTTAACACATGTTTATAATTATATAAGTGTTTAGAAATTGAACACTTTTCTGTGAAGTGCAGAGTTATCTTCCCGGAAATGACGCATATAAATTCGAATGATAAATAGAGCTGTTACCGAAACAAAGAAAATCCCAATGAATATTATTCGTTATCTCCACATCCACCGTGTATATCCCAACATGCGGGGTGTATGCTATGTTGTGCGCGGGGTGTATGCTTCCGAAGCGAGAGAAAGGGGGTCAATCTACGTTCTTTGTCCATTTTCTCAACTTACGGATATTTTTCGCCAGAAAGCATATACCTACGGAAGAAAGCATTATCTAAGGAATATATGGATACCGATGAATCCACTGGACACCTTCTAGTTTTATCAAACACCTCAACACAATTCTGAGGATCGGAGCAAGATTGACGCTACACTGTGTTTATGATCGAATATATCAGAGCAAAGCTTGCTTTATCGTCACTTTTATATTATTGTTAAATACATGTTTACAATATAAACTTTTGTACAAATTGTCTGTAAATAAAACAGTTCGTATAATATACTAGTAGATATTGACGAAAAATCAATGTTGTGTCCGGGGTGTATGCAACATGTTGTACGCGGGGTGTATACTCCTCTTTTTACTCTATAGTATCATTGTCTGAAATGTCATTAAAAAAATTCTTAACAACTGACGTTTGTGATAAAATATATTTTTTTTTTATTATTCATCAGTTTTGTAATAGCACAACTTCAGGTTCATGAATTCGATTTACTGGAAATAAAATTGATACACGTTCATCGTACTAGTAAATGTACAGGGTGCTTTGTTTAACTGTTTAATGTGATAACCAAACAATTCATCCCTTCTTTCGATTTAAATGCTTAACATTTCCTCATAATTTCTGTTCAACTTTTTTTCAATATTTTTAAATGAGTTTTAAAATATTTAGATTTTTGTTATGTCATCAACACCAGAAAAAAATGTTCTCCTTCATGTAGTATGTATACGTTGTGTACTTTTGCCCCAGAAGCCCATATTTGGCAGTAAACTATTTGTTTTATATTGAGGCATTGTATTGTTCTGAGTACATATTGTCTAGGAATGGGCTCGAGGAGGATGCGTTTGTGTCTTAGGTCATTTTAGGGGGGGGGGGGGGGGCTTTACTACGTTTATACATATACAATTATAAAATAAAAGAGGGGTGAACATAAATTGATTAATTACACGTCAACATAAAATGTAATTGTACCAAACAGTTTTTTTTCAATTAATTGTGCATGCCCTCATATTCCATATTTAGATCTTCATATTTTTACAGGGGAGGGGTATGGGAGGGACCCTTCCACTGTCAAAAGGAATTTATGTTACAAGACCTGAAACATATTTAGCTAGCCTGGATAAAAGTGGAAAAAAAACCTTACAGTTCTATTATATGTATTTTTGAATAAAAGTACATTGCCCGGGGGCCTGGCTTACATCCTAGATCCCATATTTCGATCTTCATATTTTTACAGGGGAGGGGTATGGGAGGGACCCTTACTCTATCAAAAGGAATTTATGTTACAAGACCGGCAACATATTTAGCTAGCCCGGATAAAATTAGAAAAAAATCCCTTATAATTCTATTGTATATATTTCTGAATTAAAGTACATTTCCCGGGGGCCTGGCTTACAGGATGTTATCCAGTCCCCCGGTCAATGTACTCTACTTATTATAGCTTTATAGGTTTTTTTTTCAATTTTGACCGGGCTAGCTAAATATGTTGCCGGTCTTGTAACATAAATTCCTTTTGACAGTGGAAGGGTCCCTCCCATACCCCTCCCCTGTAAAAATATGAAGATCTAAATATGGGATCCAGGATGTTAGCCAGTCCCCCGGGAATGTACTCTTATTCAGAAATACATATAATAGAATTGTAAGGTTTTTTTTCCACTTTTATCCAGGCTAGCTAAATATGTTTCAGGTCTTGTAACATAAAGTCCTTTTAACAGTGGAAGGGTCCCTCCCATACCCCTCCCCTGTAAAAATATGAAGATCTAAATATGGAATCCAGGATGTTAGCCAGTCCCCCGGGCAATGTACTCTTATTCAGAAATACATATAATAGAATTATAAGGATTTTTTCCACTTTTATCCAGGCTAGCTGAATATGTTTCCTGTCTTGTAACATAAAGTCCTTTTGACAGTGGAAGGGTTCCTCCCATACCCCTCCCCTGTAAAAATATGAAGATCTAAATATAGGATCTAGGATGTAAGCCAGCCCCCGGGCAATGTACTCTTCTTCAGAAATACTATTATAATAAACTTATACGGTTTTTTTTCCACTTTTATCCAGGCTAGCTAAATATGTTGCCGGTCTTGTAACATAAATTCCTTTAAGCAGTGGAAGGGTCCCTCCCATACCCCTCCCCTGTAAAAATATGAAGATCTAAATATGGGATCTAGGATGTTACCCAGCCCCCCGGGTAATGTACTCTTTTGTACAAAGACATAATAGTATTTAACGGTTTTTTTCAATTTTGACCAGGCTAGCTAAATATTCATCATTTTGTTCAGGCACGTAGCAACATGGGGAAGGGGGCATGCCCCAAACTTTTTCTGCAAACATTACTTTTACTGTATTAAATGTTCATTGAAAGACTGGTTGCCCCCC
>PRKT01000364.1:230212-288034 GCA_003671525.1 Saccostrea glomerata | reverse complement strand
CCCCCCCACACACACACACACACACACGAAATAGGGTTTTCCACTTAAAGAACAATCCTTTGTCCGAGACCTTACTGTATGAACAGTTATGTCGGATATTCTTTTTTAACCCTAGAAAGCACTCGTAATTTCGTGAACAAAAAAATAATTTCTCTTGGAAAATTGCCATGTTGTTACGAATGCCTTGCGAAATGATTTCAGAGTAGGAACTTTTTTTGTTTTTTTATGGTCAGCGATCTGTCCCTGGTCAAGGATCCTTCCAAATGATAATTTCCCTTGATTAAAGCATGATTTTGTTGATGGTGTAGAAAAAAAGGGTGAGATGATTTCGTTGAATATACTCCTTGAAAATTTACTACTTACTTTATTTTTTCAAAATACATACACATGTACATTAAGATGATGTTTTTTTAACGATCTTTAAATTATCACTATTTTACATGTACAATGTGTACGATCATAAAAATGCTAATATTTGGAGAAATATATATTTAAAAAGCTTTAAAATAAATCTATATAAATTTTTTCTCTAATACAAAAGTGTGATTTAGTTATCACGTTGCACGTTCGAATTATCAATGACGTTATGTGACGTTATTCAACGTTGTACAGCGTTATCCTGTTAGCATTGCATTGTTTTTATTTGAAGTTTTAATTAGAATTAAGAAGGTATATAACAAAATATTTGTTATCAAATTACTCAGAAAAACTAGCTCTATCAGAAACGGTGAAAAAAAGATTTTCGAAAATTTGGTCACGAAGATCCCTTTTCGCTTGACGCAACTCATATATTATTTCTTAAATGACAGTTTTAACCTCACTCAAGAAAAGCAGCGCTATTTTACAACATGAAAGGAGTAACTCGCAATTGTAAGTTTTACAAAACAATTTTAAAATCATTATCTGTTGGGAGAATTTGATCACAGTAGCCTAACCTGGCTTTTCAATTTTTAAAACCCAACAAGTTCAATTAGCCAGATGGCTTGAAGTCTTAAATATTATAAATACAGTTTGATTGTTATTTGTGTACCAAATAATTTGGCTCATGAAGCATGTGTGAAGTGTTACACCTGTGTAGGTACATACCAGCAAACAGACACCATGGAGTATCCAGAACGTATTTACGCGTCAAAGAAAAGTTTTACTGGTTTAATAAATGTGCCATTCAGCAAAAGACTTTATCAGAACTTGCGATGTATGCAGCAAATACAACAAGTCTAGCTAATTAATAATAGGAACGCCAGTGCCAAATGACTAAAAATCACTCGGGAGCACCGATGTAAAACTTGCATCTAGTCTATGACTTTTCCATTACCCGAATCAACATCTGAAAACACCGATAAACTTGTGATGGTTGATTAATTCAACAAGTAGGAGGAATCTGTACCCCTACAAAGCCGAACTTCTTCACAGACCAAGACAGAAATTTTGAGAGTAAAGATTTCAAATCGTTATCCATATGTGAAGTGCTCCAAATTCATAAAAATCGCACACGTTACCGACCTTCTGCCAACGGTCAGGTTGATGGATTTAACAGAACCTTCATGACTGCGGCACGCTGTTTCATTGGCAGATCCCAGGACAATTGGGATTCAAACACTTACCGCAGCTTGCTGGTGCTCTCAGATCATCTACCAACAGAAATACAGGTTTCACGCCAAATAAGCTTATGCTTGTTTAGCTTATGCTAAACAGATACAAAGTCCAATGTCTACAGCTAGACAACATTACTAAACAGATATAAAGTCTAATGTCTACAGATAGACAACATTACAAAAGAGATACAAAGTCTAAAGTCTACAGCTAGACAACATTACTAAACAGATACAAAGTCCAATGTCTACAGCTAGACAACATTACTAGACAGATATAAAGTCTAATGTCTACAGTTAGACAACATTACTAGACAGATACAAAGTCTAATGTCGACATCTAGACAACATTACTAAACAGATACAAAGTCTAATGTCTACAGTAAGACAACATTACTAGACAGATACAAAGTCTAATGTCTACAGCTAGACAACATTACTAAACAGATACAAAGTCTAAAGTCTACAGTTAGACAACATTACTAGATAGATACAAAGTCAAATGTCTACAGCTAGACAACATTACTAAACAGATACAAAGTCTAATGTCTACAGTTAGACAACATTACTAGACAGATACAAAGTCTAATGTCTACAGCTAGACAACATTACTAAACAGATACAAAGTCTAAAGTCTACAGTTAGACAACATTACTAGACAGATACAAAGTCAAATGTCTACAGCTAGACAACATTACTAAACAGATACAAAGTCTACTGTCTACAGTTAGACAACATTACTAGACAGATACAAAGTCTAATGTCTACAGCTAGACAACATTACTAAACAGATACAAAGTCTAATGTCTACAGCTAGACAACATTACTAGACAGATACAAAGTCTAATGTCTACAGCTAGACAACATTACAAAACAGATAAGAAGTCTACTGTCTACAGCTAGACAACATTACAAAACAGATACAAAGTCTAATGACGACAGCTAGACAACTTTACAAAACAGATACAAAGTCTAATGTCTACAGTTAGACAACATTACTAAACAGATACAAATTCTACTGTCTACAGCTAGACAACATTACAAAACAGATACAAAGTCTAATGTCTACAGCTAGACAACATTACTAAACAGATACAAAGTCTAATGTCGACAGCTAGACAACATTACAAAACAGATACAAAATCTAATGTCTACAGCTAGACAACATTACTAAACAGATACAAAGTCTAGTGTCTACAGCTAGACAACATTACTAAACAGATACAAAGTCTAATGTCAACAGCTAGACAACCTTACAAAACAGATACAAAGTCTAATGTCTACAGCTAGAAAACATTACTAGACAGATACAAAGTCTAATGCCTACAGCTAGACAACATTACTAGACAGATACAAAGTCCAATGTCTACAGATAGACAACATTACTAGACAGATACAAAATCTAATGTCAACAGCTAGACAACATTACTAAACAGATACAAAGTCTAATGTCGACAGCTAGACAACATTACTAAACAGATACAAAGTCTAATGTCTACAGTTAGACAACATTACTAAACAGATACAAAGTCTACTGTCTACAGCTAGACAACATTACAAACAGATACAAAGTCTAATGTCTACAGCTAGACAACATTACTAAACAGATACAAAGTCTAATGTCTACAGCTAGACAACATTACAAAACAGATACAAAGTCTAATGTCTACAGTTAGACAACATTACTAGACAGATACAAAGTCTAAAGTCTACAGCTAGACAACATTACTAAACAGATACAAAGTCTAATGTCAACAGCTAGACAACATTATTTAACAGATACAAAGTCTAATGTCAACAGCTAGACAACCTTACAAAACAGATACAAAGTCTAAAGTCTACAGCTAGACAACATTACTAAACAGATACAAAGTCTAAAGTCTACAGCTAGACAACATTACTAGACAGATACAAAGTCTAATGTTTACAGCTAAACTACATTACTAGACAGATACAAAGTCCAATATCTACCACTAGAAAACATTACTAAACAGATACAAAGTCTAATGTCTACAGCTAGACAACATTACTAAACAGATACAAAGTCCAATATCTACCACTAGACAACATTACTAAACAGATACAAAGTCCAATGTCTACAGCTAGACAACATTACTAAACAGATACAAAGTCCAATGTCTACAGCTGGACAGGATTATTTATCATTTATAAAGTCCAGTTTTTATGCCAAAACATTACATAAATCAAAATTAGTTTTAAGTCCAGTGTCTAAATTTGATCACCAGTACTAACCAAACCAGAAGTCTCTGTCGAGACTGAAGCTCTACTGGTTTGTTCTTATAATAAAGGAAGAGAAAAGTAGCAGTTGGGATATAAAACTTTACAAAAGCAATAAATAGAATAATGACAAAAATCGATACACAGCAGTATGTATCTTAGTGTAGTCTACTTGTGTGCCAAGTTATATTGAAATCAGACCAAAACTGTAGGAGGAGTAGCATTTTGAATGTTTTTCAAAGAAATTTCCATTTTTAGTAACAACGGCAACACCGTTCTTTGAAATCAAAAGCCAATACACAGAATTATGTATCTAAGTGTAGTCTACTTGTGTGCCAAGTTATAATAAAATCAGACCAAAACTGTAGGTGGAGTAGCATTTTGAAAGTTTTTTTTTTAAATTCTATTTTTAGTAACAATGGCAACATCGTTCATCGAAATCAAAAACTGCTGAAGAGAATTATGTATCTCTGTGTAGTCTACTTGTGTGCCAAGATATATTGAAATCAGATTTAAACTGTAGGAGAAATAGCATTTTGAATGATTTTCACAAATTTTAATTTATATTTATAGTAACAACGGCAACATCTTTCATCGAAATCAAAAACCGATATACAGAATTATGTATCTTAGTGTAATCTACTTGTGTGCCAAGTTATATTGGAATCTGACCAAATCCGTAGGAGGAGTAGCATTTTGAATGATTTTCACAAAAATTTCTATTTCTAGTAACCATGGCAACGCCGTTCATTGAAATCAAAAACCAATATAAAGAATTATGTATCTTAATGTAGTCTACTTTAGTGCCAAGTTATATTGAAATCAGACCAAAACTGTAGGAGGAGTAGCATTTTGAATGATTTTCACAAAAATTTCCAATTTTAGTAACAATGACAACACCGTTCATCGAAATAAAAAACCGATACACAGAATTATGTATCTTAGTGTAGTCTACTTATGTGCCAAGTTATATTGAAATCAGACCAAAACTGTAGGAGGAGTAGCATTTTGAAAAATTGTTTACAGACGGACGGACGCATTACTATCGAATAAGCTCTTCTGGTCTCTGACCAGAAGAGCTAAAAATTAGATTCATCATTAAATTAGCAACAAGTTAAGTGCCTGTAGTTGTCTTGACCACCAGTACTCATCATTTAATAAGCCACTAGTAAAGTGTCTTAAGTCAGCAACCAACCTCTTCAAAATATGTGAATTTCAGGGCCCCTTTGTCAGGGGTTCTGGTATTAGGGCGGGGCTCTTTTGATTATATAGTGAAATGCATTAATTCTTTGAGGATCTTTTCCTCTTCTCCTGGGTATTATGCCAATAATCTAGGTACATATTTATAATGAAGAAAGGTGCTCTGTCCAAAATGATAAATTCCATGGCCCCTGGGTCAGGGTACATATTCTGAAAATGAATTAATGCTTTGAAATCTGTTCTTTGGTATAAATATGCCATTTTAAATGAAGGTATCTTTTCAAAAATTGTGAAATATGTGGCCCAGGGTCACTCGTTCCTCTGGGGTGAGGCACTACTGATTATTTAGTGGAAATGCATTTCGCTTTGTTCCTCTGGTCTACCACTGTGTATTTAGCAACCAAATTAAGTATGCTTCGTTGTTATGATTAGCAATGGTGCTTCTTTAAAATTTTTTGAATTTTTTGGCCTTTGGTTTAAAACACGAACAAAATTCAATTGTTGAAAGGTTGTTGCATGATACATGTACTCAGGGGACCTTTAGGGCCCATGGGCTTCTTGTTTTGTTTTGACAATGAAACCTCACATTAACTGTTTCACTGTCATAGCCCTGATTGGTATTGTATATATATATATATATATATATATATATATATATATATATATATATATATATATATATATATATATATATATATATATATATATACATATATATATATATAAATACATTTCTTCTGGATTAAAAAAAAGCCTACAATTAAAAACAAATTAGTGATTTTAAGCGTCTGAAAGCCCATTTTTACAGTAGAAGTGCTTTTGAAGCTGGTTTATACAGTATTTCAGGCTCTACTTCCACAAGATTTTCGTTTAATTCTTTCTAAGACTTTGGTTTGTCTATTTCAGTCTAAGTGCCTGGATATTGAATGTGAAGCAGAATACATGTACAACAATTCAACCTGCCAACTTCGGTATCCTATGCTTCAGAATACCAACTATGAGTTAAATTTAATGATCACATTTATAGAAGATTCCAATAGGCCTATAATTAACTGGGACCACCATTTACGGGACGTTGAAGTGGCTGTAGAAAGCATCATAGTCAGAAATCGTTTGTCTGGTTATCTCTGTCGGATTTCAATTTTGACATCCTTAAAAACAGATTTCTTGGCACTTGTAATTGAACTGTCAATTGACCATTTTCATAACGTGGACTTAATGATACAGAAGCTGATGAATGCTTTTTCTATACAGAATATGGCAATATCCCTACCATTTCTGGGGCGCAAAGTTAACGTCACTCTTTCGGTTGTTGGACAAAGATTTCATATGCATGGCAACTCTTTATTTGGTACCAAGATTCATGAACGTTTCTATGTGAACCCAATGAGTCTAGAAAAAATGAATTTCTATCAGGGTGCAGCAGAACTAAACCATTATGAGTATGACCCCAAGCGGCCTTTATGTTTCCAAAATAACATGGTGATCGTTGTAGCTGACTGGTATCGCTGTCCTAAAGTGAAAATAACAACAAGAGACGCCATTATAGATATGTCAAAGTTCTCTGTATGCCTTGTAGACTATCAAGCTTGCTTCTCATCAAATCAGTTCAAGGAGGCTCAAGATAAACGCAGTGTAGAAATATGTCTCGACAAGTACCTCAAAGTTATTAAACAGAAAGTCAGTCAAAAGGAATCTTCAGATGACCGCTTAATGAAGTATTTTTCTCTTACCTGTCTCTCTCTTTCTTCCATTGCTTCTCTGGTTACTATACTGACGTTTTTTCTCAATAAATCCCACAGATCAGTAGCAGATATGAACATAATTACTGTAGCTGTACTGTCAATTTTGGCAAACAGCGCGTACACTTTCTCTAAGTTTTTTCTTTGGAATGAGTCATTGTGCATTGGGATCGGCATGCTGGTTCATTTTCTCTGGCTCTCTGTCATATGTTGGATGAGCTTATCTACCTTTCAAATCTTTCAATCGTTTACGACTATATCAACTGTACAGAAGAAAGACAGCACACGAGTATTAGTTTTCTTACTGATTGATGCAGTTCTGTGTTTGGCAATAGTTGCTGTGAATATAATTGTAAGCTCTGTCCAAAGTGATTGGTTGAGTCTCGGTTATTCTTCTCGTACCTGCTACATTGCTGATCCAAAGATGACCCTCTATACTTTTACACTTCCGGTTGGTTTATTCATCTGTATCAATTCTTTTATGTTTCTGGTGACCTTATCTAGGATCTGTGTCAAGGCCGACATCCGGAAGTCAAAGGATAAGAGTAGATTAGGTGCGTACTTCCGGCTTTCTACCCTCGTTGGTGTTGCATGGATGTTTGGCTTTCTGGCGCAGTTCACTGAATTACAGTTATTTTATATGTTGCATACGCTTTTCAATGGCGGTAATGGCATTTTTATCTACATGGCCTTCGGTTTACCTCTGAATCTCAAATCTTTGTCAAGCAGGCTTGAAGAGAAGGCGAGCAATACGGATAGTTATACTACAAAATAGATCGTGTCGTTGAAGAATAGATCCATTGATTTGAATACTGTAGACATACTTCTTTCTTTGAGGTCATAATTCCGCGGAATCTCAATTTATGTTTAATCCGCGGGAAAAAAATTACGCTATTTCTAAGACTGTCACTATATGCTTTGCATTTATATTAAGAACGCTTGGACAAATTTCCGCGGAAAACTTGTGACCGCATACATAGCGTAAATTAATACCACGCGGAAAAAAGTACTTCTACAGTAGATAGATAACATAGTAAAGTATTGAAACATACTCTTTAATAGAAAGGTTTTTTTTCTTTTTGCTTGAATAAATATCAAAGTTGATATTTATGCATTAACGAATACTTTAAAGTAATATGGCCCGATATATTTCAAAACCTTAACCAGGTTATTTTTTTTAATAGATTATATCACAAGAATGTCCTTATTTTAGATAAGTTGAAATTGAGTAACATAATCTATTTACAAGCATTTTGAAAAACAACATTTAATGGGTATTTTCAAACTAACTTGAATTATTTGACACCCGAAAAGGAATAAACGTTATTGCTAAGTTAATGGTAGACATTAAAACACCCATTTTATGTATTTTCGCGCATTGCCTAGTATATAGAAAGTTTGATGAGGTAAAAACACTTCTTTTGATTTCGATATTTCGCACAAATCTAGAGTATTTCCATAGTCGTGAGTGCTTATTACTCTGAATGCTCCATAATTGTAAATAAAAATTATGAAATATAAAACACCGAACTAATTACCACTACTTTTTACATTACGATTTTCAAGAAGAACTCTTAGAGCCTTTTTCTTGCGGTCCATTTGTAATTCAGAATAACAGTAACATAGGCTGAGGAGATTAAAAGGAATAATTTTTTCTTCATCAAGTTATACCCAAAGTTACGGACCATATCATATTTGATAAGCCGGAAATCTTAAAACCATTGCGGCATCTTCTCGTTTGTGATTGTATTCTCTGTTAATTGTTGTATTTAAAGCAGAATTATCTCAGAACAAAAAAAATAAATAAATGAAAACAAATATAAAAATAAAGAAAAGAAAAAAACAATCAAAAAAGAATTTGATGCCAATTATAAGACATTTTGCTTGAATAAAAGTGTAATGTTAATGTGTTGTGTGATTGATTGATGTCGCGTTATCTTAGAATTTCAAATGTAAAAAGTAATGATTATCAGTCGAATACTTGTCGTGATGCTGGGTTATGGACCGTTATCCGCGCCTGACCGCCTAAAAGCAATGAAATAATTTAGGCTTATATCTGATGACCAACACTCCCATTATTTACAAACTACTAGTAAAGAAAAAAATGTTTGTGTTTCGATAAATTTATCTTGCAATAACCATGAAATCGTCAAATGATAACTGAATTTTTCTTTTTCTTATCAATAATGGGAACCTCTTATGGTATATTTACATTACATTCTCTCTGGTCTAATTTATCTGCATTATTCTACATATGTATATACATGCCTGATTTTTTTTAAGGCCTTACAATTAGTTCTATTAAAATCTTTTGTTTTTAAATCATTTTACCCCTTGTCCTCTTTTATTAAAAAAAAATTGACAATCGTCCAGAATAATCAGCGCACATCCGAGTATCATATAATTAAAACCAAGGCAGAGACAAGCAGAAAAGATGGATACATTTACATGTACTTAGTATTCCATCGATCAAAAATATACGGTATAACTGTAAGATAACGCAAGTATCTTATTTGTCTTTGTATTCCTAGTTTTTTTTGTAAATATTTCTTTTCAAGTGTAATAACTATTGTAGAATTTAATATTAAAAAGTGTTCATGTGAATATGTTTTTTAAATTGAAACTGTTTATTCAAATTGCTGATTGCCAGATTTCTCATGTTAAAATGTTGTCTTTTTTGCTGTACTGCATTAAATTAAAGACTCAGTGTTGGTACTAACTTGCATTTTTTTTGCTTGTTTTTCTTCTAGTGTTACGTGTAGCTGCTGAAAAACTTTATAACTTTTTTGGCACCTACTAGAAGCCTTAGGATAAAGAAATGAAATGTTGTTTTTATTGGAGGGGTAAACATTTATGACGTACAGAATCACGGAGTAAGGAGTTGATCCTTTCGTGGCGGGTTCAAATCCCATTGCGGGATATAGAAACCGGTGTTGTATAGTAGTTTTTCCCCAATAGTAGCTTTTCCCCCCGGAAAACTGGCTATATAGTAGTTTTTCCCCCTAGGGAGAAAAGCTACTACATAGCAGATTTTCCCCCATAGTAGGGTTTCCCCCTAACGTTTTTGGTTTAGATTTTTGAAAATTGTTTATGGAAAGCTGGTTAGGCTTTAAATCGATGTTTTGAACAGTGACTGAAGTACGTTACATACGAGGGTTGATCCAAAAGTAATGTCACAACTTCGATAAAATTTCTCCTAGTCGACGTAAATTAACAGAATTTTACATGATGGAAGCTATATTTATTTTAAATCAGTCCTGAAAAATTCAAATAAAAATGATTTATACTTTTCAAAATATCAAATTAAACACAAAGTGCGATTATGGTAATCGCCGCACCTAGATAACGTCATAAAACGGATATGCGCCGTCACACACTTTTAAAAACGCCTTCCCATCGTTTAATTGAAAAAATTGATATTCACAAAACATTCACATATTTTATTTTCTTTAAGAACAATTGCTACCAATTGTACACTCTATCTATAATTTAATCCTTCATCACAATTCTTTGAATAATACCATAAGACAAACTTAAAAGTGTCTCATATCACTCAAACTGCCACGAATCTCTTTTTGGACAACGTCGACGCCATTGAACGTTTCCACCCGACCCCCTATCTTTCGGTATTTCTGTCCCTAAATGATCATTTAATTCCGCCAAAAATCTTTGAAACCATCTATGAACAAGTCTCTCGTTAACATTCTTTCCTCTGCGAGTTTGATTTACCATTAAAACTGTTTCTACTCGTGATTTCCCGATTTTGAAGGAAAAATACACAACTCGTTTTGGTGTTTTATTCCATTTCGACATTTCCTTTCGATATAAACAATACTGTTTATGATGAAAAAAAAAACAATGCTGCCATTTAATTTTTAACTAAAGATGAGAAAAATGTCGTAAATTTTGTATTTTTAAATATTGGACGATTAGACGATTTTTTAGATGCTTTTTTAAATGTGTTTGTCTTTTTTCATTCTAGCAATATTAAATTTAAAAGGTGACGTATAGTTGTGACGCGGCGACACCCCCTATGTTTAATGTTTGAAACATCTGTAAAATGAATTCAATTGAACATTATTAAATGAAATTTTCAATTTTGATTAGATTTATGTTTTTGCATCTTTTGGTGCATTATATTTGAAAATATGACGCCAAATATTAAAGATATGGACACAGTGACATTACTTTTGGATTAACCCTCGTATATGTACTTGCATACATTAACGAACGAAAAAGTGTTTATTGTCAACTGTATAAACGTAAAGAATTTATCATACAGGCAATTCATCGAACTACTTGGATACTATATTTAAAACTTAAATTATACAACGTACATGAATTATATATTTCAAATACATATATACAGGTGCTATGAATTTAAGGACTTTTTTTCCCTTTTTTAACTAAATTTAATTTTTTATGTGAAACAAAATCTTCTGACATTGTCTTTGTTATAAACATGTGTCAGCCAAAAGATCCATAGTGCACGCTGATAGCGAACGCGCTTATAATGAATTTTGACGCTTACAGCAAAGTGATTTTAATTCCCAATGACTTTAAAATATATTGTAATCTTAACAGATATAACGAATTACGGTTATAACAAAGCAAAATCCTTCATCCCTGGCACTTTGTTATAAGCGTGTCTTACCGAACTTTTATGTTGTAAGACGCCATATTAAATTCAATAAAAAAAACGTGTAAAATAGTTAGGAATAGTTAGTGCCAATTTTATTAGATTTAACTTTAATTATTCAAGTCTTCCGTTGAATTTTATAAATATAAAAGAAACAATCCTACGCAAGAGGAATCTTATTTGGAACGTTACATATTTTTTCGTAGAGGATATTCAATGTTGGTGGTTGGATATTGAATTTATTTCACGTCTAGTGGGACAAGATTTTTTTATATTATTTCACAAGTGAAATATAATACAAAAGTTCTGTCCAACTCGTGAAAACAATTTCCTTATCGTAATGGATTGATTTCAAAACAAAAAGAAATGTCAGTCTACTTAATTACGTGTCGGTGATAATCAATGTCTTTTCAAATACGCATGTATTGCGAATTATTACAAAGAATGGTCCTCCATAAACTTAACCGGAATGAAAAAAGGGTATATATATATAGTAGGTTTTCCCTGGGGGTAATCTGGCTATAAAAGAGGGGAAATCCCACTACATAGCCATCTTTCCATGGGGGAAAATCTACTATATAGCCATTTTCCCGGGGGGAAAAACTACTATATAGCCATGTTTCCGGGGGGAAAGATGGCTAGGGGGAAAGGCTACTATACAACACCGGTCCTTCGATGAGACCGTATTGCAGCAGATGCTGGCTCGCAAAAGGTCACTACTCATTGACCCTAAGAGATTAGCTCAGAATGCAGTTCTTTGCTGGCAAGTTGTGGCGCCTCCATATGAATGAAAAAATTCTCGAGAGGGACGTTAAACAACAATTAAAGAAACAAGTATAGTAAAATTGTACATGTATGAGCTTCGATGAATAAACCTTGCACAGACCATTAAGCCAGGCAAATGATAACTAAATTTTATTTCATTTTCTAATCATGTGAATCACCTGTATTGACAGAAAGGATCCGTAATTATAGTTCGTTATAATTTTCTTTGGTCTAATTAATCTGCATTTTAAGATGTTTATTCTATATACATGTTTAAAAGTTTTTGAAAGCCTTAAGAATGTGCATGTTTATTGTTGAACGCCGAGTCGGCAATATTCCAGCCATATTTCGGTAGAATAATACTTGTACTATTATAAAGTTTGTTTTTAAACCACTTTGCACCTGTTTTTAAATTGTTTCAATGCACCACATTAGAAAGATCTGTCAAATTACTTCTCTTCCTACGATCAAACTGTTGATCTTATATATAACTTATTTGGCGTATATACTCGCCTATTAGTTGGATTTTTGGGAGTTTAAATTCTGAACCAGAAGTCCAGTTGCCCTTTTAACAAAACATCTTATGACTAGGATATAACTTTAAAAACTCTGTAAATGTTTGTTTAATAAATATATTTATTTATTCTGGTCGACATGACATATCATGTAAAGTCAAAACAACTATCTCGTCAAGTCATGATAACTTTCAGCTTTGTTGTAAAACATCGATTTTTTATCTTGTCCAGGAAAGATAAGCTATCACATTTTGTGAAACAATTTTATTCATGATGTAAGATAAGTTATCTCGCCACGTCAAGATAGCTATCTCAACAAAATGTGATTGCTTATCATGACTGCACAATATATAAGTCGGTGTTTGTCGACAAACCAGAAAGTTATCATGACTTGACGAGATAGTTAGCTTGACTTGTCATTATATGCTATGTTGACAAAAATTATGTAGATGGCATAAATATGCCACCAAAGATAAGTAACTAAGATGCTTGTTGAGAAATTGGAAAAATTTTGTTTGAAAAGGCCCACAGGTCCGACTTACTGGCGAGTCCCAGAAAATTTGGCATTTTTCTTGTAGACGAAAATATGGTTTTATTGTAACAATGGAACTTAATCTAATGAGGGAAATGAAGATCGTAGGTTACTACATGCACAATTATAACACTAGTATTTCCAGAATTTAATGATTTTGCACTTGTAAAATTTGTTTTAAAAAAATCAAATATTCATGCCTTTCCCAAAAGTATGATTTGAAACACTGGTACCTGTACGTGATTCAAAATTAAGCAGTCTTTTTGTTTAATCCACTGGTCTCAAGGAGATGCTTCTCGTAGAGTGTGAAGTCGGTGTACATTTGATAAGCTTGCATTTTTTCCGGGGGGGAGGGCATTCATTTGTTCAGAATATTATTATAATATTTCATAAATATAATATAATTTTATCACACGGACTGTCAAATCTTTATTTTTAGCCTTTCTTCTGATTTATTACTTGAGATATTGAACTTGAATGTAAAATGAGTCTTATGACTCCAGACTCCAGACCCATAAAACCTAAACATGTTCACATTTTGATCTCAGTCTTACTATAACCAAAGGAATTTTTATGTGGAAATACGACACCAAGATGAAAAGCTACGAGGACATAAAAAACATTTCCTAGCCTTTCATACTTATTACTAGATTGTTAAAATGACATTATTCAATGTGTTTTGTAAATATTTCAGTACATGCTATGATAACAAAGAATATAGAGAACAATTTATTTCACTCATGCCAACAGTTTGACTCCTTGATGTCAATAAAGATTGCATTAATTTTAGTGGTTTTAGCCCCACCCCTCAGGCCGCAGGGTGGGGGACCCTAAAGTTCACAATTTTTAATTCCCTTCACCAGTTGATCTTATATGGCAAAATATTGTTTGAAATTGGTTAAGCGGTTTCAGAGAAGAAGCTGAAATGTTCATATGTTAACGCACGATGAACGCCGACAGACAAAAACGGATAGCATTGGGTCACTGAGTGACTCAGGTGATCTTAAAATCGGGTTATCTTCATCTAATCACAAATATAATGAAAATTCTAAGGCTTTCCACGAAACATGCATTTCTGGAAAGTCTATGTTGAACTCATTAGAAACGTGTGCATTTGGGGGTTGGTGGATGAGAGAGATTGAGGGAGTAATGTCTTCTTGGTGTTAATCTTATCTTAAGCAGAATGGAATTTCCTTTTCCAGAGTGAACCAACGGCGTCTATTGGTTTATTCACGTGCTTTATCGTATCGTCAATGTTATGAAGATTACAGATGACCTAGATAATGGAAATTATACAAAAAATTCAGTGCTGGGAGTAATTGAGTAAAAATGAAAACAGTTGTTAGTTTTGTAATTTTTCTTGCTTATTCTGGTAAGTATTAAGATTGCCCATTTCATAACTGAGAATTACATTTACCAAAAGTATAAATCAAAATATTTGCTTATCTAAAGTCTTGACCTTGATTTAAAAAGTACTCATGAAAGATCCTTTATACATTTATTTCTATATTAGATTTCAATAGAATATTAAAAGCACGTTACTAATTTCACAAATTGAAAATTTTGAAAGGGAACAATTACTGAACGATGTTCTACATGTAGCAAGTATGCTTTCTTGATTTGAATTGTCTGTACTGCTTTAAAGAATATCTTTCTTTTCATTTCTCTTCAATATTTATTGTTTTCTTTTGTGCATAAACTTGAATCATTCAGGGATGTTTAGATTTACCTTTTTCTCTAATGACATACAAGGGTTCATAAGGAATTGCAGTGGTGAAGCATGCGTGGATAAAATTCCTGACTGTGCAGAGTACACGTTAGAATCCTGTACACCTCAATACGCAAAGTGGGCCTACGAGAATTGTCCAGCCTTTTGTGGATTCTGTCGTAAGTTAGAAAAAGTATAATGTATTTAAGAGGGCTAGGTGGCTGTGGCCTTTTTAGTCTAAGGAGATGATCTCCTTTAGAAATAGAGCTTCATATAAAGATATACGCATATGATCAAATTTCAAAATTAAAAAAGGTTGAAATGTTCCTTTGCCAAATGATAGTTGACAGCTAAAGATGTCATATTTTAAAACTTTAGTTATATCTGATGACTTATTTGTTGACCTCCAGCCTCCTTAATAAATCTTTCAATTGTTTATTTCTATCGGGAGAGTTTGTACACGTTTTAGAAATACAGTATTAACATGTCTAATTATCCATCTACACAGTACCACTAATCACTACGGTGTAAAAAAAAAAAAAAAACATTAATGTAAGTTTGCATTTTTTCTGGGACAAAAGGTCAGTAAATACTAAAACTTTATCATAAGAATGAAAACAAAAATATCAATTTGATGTCTTATTCACAACTGTTAAAAATCTCTGATATCAACTTATATGTCAATAGCCTGGCAGAGTAAAAATGATTATATCATCTAAAGTTTTGATAGAAATATCTTTTACTTAATTTTGAAAGAGTCCGAGTGAATATGAAAACGACATGATAAGAAAAGGTGTTCATCTGCATGTGAGTATCATTTTTTCCAGTTTTCTTTTTTTTCAATTTAAATAGGCAAGCAGTGTGAAAACAAGAGAAGTGATTGTCATGAATTTGGTAAATCAATGTGCCAGGCACCATACGAAACATGGGCAAAGAGGAACTGTGCAGAATACTGCGGTTATTGTGGGGCAGGTAATGAATACATTTCTAGTACAATGATCTTAAATTATAATTATGCTTCCCTGTATTTAGATGCTTTAGAATTTAACCTCCTTTACTAGTTATTGTGATAGTCTGAAATTTTCTTTAAGGATTGAAATAACATTAGAATCATATATTTCAGTACAAGGCAACTTTTGACATAAACATAATGAACATAATTCTTGAAAAAAGAAAATGCTCTTTTAATTTTTTTGAATTGTCTCTCTTATTTAAATGTATAATCATTTCCTCCAGAATTTCTTTCTTTTCATTCACGAATTGATAATTGTAGAATCAAAGTGTCTGTACAGCCCATGGCTGACACTGGCTCCTTGTTCTAAGTCTTGTGGAACTGGTTTTACCACACAAATAAGAACTCAGCACCAGGTTCCCTCTGGTACGCCACTGGCAAAGGATTGTAATGAAATTTTGTTCAGGAGCAAGCCTTGCAACACAAATCGATGTAAGTGACATCAGAGAAATCAGAGTGTTTGCCAAAAATTATCTGATTATCTACAACTTCTAAAATGTATTAACCACACCCAATTCATAAGATTCACGTGGTCACTGTTTTGATCGACATACAGATGGAGCTACAAATTTTGAAAGGGGAGGGGGGCAACCAGTTTGTTTGAGCGGCCAACATTAATCTAATGACCCAGGTCCACCTTTTTCTCTAAATCCGCTAGTGCAATATATATTTTATTGAAAAAAACTTGATATTTTTTTCGTCTAGCGATAGAAGTCTGTGTCTATTTTGGACAGTGCGTTCATGTCGAATATAACTGAGATTGCGTTGATATGATGAAATGTAACGCCCTAAAACTTTGAGAATATTAAATCTACGGGTAAGGGCAATGTAAGTAATATCCTTTTTTTGAAATGCTTGAGACAGTACGTTTGCATGGACAGCTAGGTGTGATAATACTTAACATCTTGATGCTTACATGCGGATTAATGTTTGATGATCAAACAAAATGTTTGTAAATCAACTGTCCATGCAATTACCGGGGGTACTACCTTTAAAGAGTTTTACTAGGTATTGAGTAGATAAAGTAGATAACATTTATTCTAATACCGGGTATATCTAGAATCTGTAAATAACTTTCACTAGGTAAGTAGGTATCTACACAACTCCTGCTCTACGTGACACGTACTACTCACTATTTTAGCTGCTAAACAGAACGATTCCTAATCATGACGCACGCTTTACTAGGCACACTATCAAATAGGTATTTCTTTCCGTGTGTGTTTAAAATATGCAAAATGGAAACATTTTAGGTAAAGTTCAGGAAACAGTGTTGAATCCTGACCTTGTTATAGTAAAGAACCCAGTTCCTGTGACAGAAAAGACCCCAGTCTTTGTACCAGACCCAGTCATTGATCACAGACCATTAATGCCTAATGTAGACCCCGTAGATGTGGGGACAGCTGTGGGAACAGCGGGGGCTATTGGGGTTATTGGAGCCCTGCTCACAGAAATGTTGCCCGTGTTACCATTTCTTGCTTTTGGAAAACGATCTACAACCGATGAGGCGGCTGCTTTTCAAAATCTAATTAAGGAAATTTTAATTATAAATGCTAAAAACAAGGATAAATTTATCTAAAGAAATGTATGTGTTTGATTGTTTATTTAATGGTGTTCCATTTAAAGTGTTGACCAATATGGAGAAGCTATCTCTTGCTGGTGGAAAGCTGCATATTTTGACCTTCACTGGGCACTCACCAGCTTTGAGCAGTGAAGTGTCTGTTTAGTGAGAGCACCTTCACAAGGAACTTCAGTTTATACAGTCTCGTCCGAACGACCGGTTTCCAGGTCCTGATGTGTGTTTTTAAACCAAGACGTAAGAGACAACTCCTTTTCTAAAACTCTACAGAGCTATTTTATGTTCTAACCACTGCGCCTTGCAGTCCGTATACCTAATAAAGAGATTTAGTACTTATGAAGCATTCTTGCCATGCTTCTCATAAATTACCTTGCATGTTCAGATGCAAGCAAAACGTAGTTGTGCTCAATACCTGAATACACGCTTAAACATATCATCTGAATGTCTTTGAAGACCAACATACAATGAAGGGCATTGAACTTGTAAAATTTTCCTTTTGAATGGAACGTTTTGAGCTCTCTTTAGAATTTTGGTTGTCATACAATGACACGCCCATTTCTTTAGAAAGGAAAAATATCAACCCATGGTTCATTTGAATACCCGTGGAAAAGAAATACCATAAAATTAATATAAAATCCAATCAAATTGACGATCTACATAAACAAAGCACGTGTCAGACCGATACATGTGTTATGGCAACTCCAATAAACATGATAAATTCATAATGATAGTTCGTCGCAATATAGGTGTTTACAAAAGCGGGGACCCTTTAACTTTAAAACCTCCATTTCAGTGTAACTCATGTTGCTAGTCGCAAAGAGTGGCGTGTTAAAAAGTATTCAGACAAATATTTTTTTTTTCTCTCTTCCACATGTAAAGAAATGGGTGTGTCATCATGTTACAATTGACATTCGATAAGAAACAGCAAAATGTTTTATTCAAACCAAAAATTTTCCCACTTTAATGAGCTTCATTGCATAATTAAGAGCATACAGTAATTCTGTTTTCGACAATAAATTGTCATTTTTAAATGCAGCTTTCGTTACAATGCATCTTGAATTGAGCACTAGAACTTTATCATGACTACATTTGAATGTTTGAAATTTTATCAATTTTTTTTTAGAATATTAAGATACGAATGTTAAGATTTGCTTTATCAATAAAAGGCACATATATCGCTTTTAATTAATAAGCATTTAAAGATAAACATCCCTTACACATGTAGTTTCTACGTGACAATAAAATATGAGTATGCAAACGAAACCACAATTTTCGTCTTCTTTAGGCACAATCCGCCGAAACATGGCTGAAAAATTGTCGACTCGGCGTAAAACAGTATACAATCAATCAATCAATCTTAATAGGCACAATGAATAACCCGTACAAGTGGCGGATCCAGGAATGCTGAAGGGAGGGAAGTTTGGGGTTGAGTCCACGGCCACACCAAAAAAATTGATTTAGTAGATCTTATATAATTATTTTAGACACAAAAGGAGTGACGGGCTCCCTGGGCCTCATCTAAATTTGCCAATGGTTGCTTTAAAATACATTACAATATTTTCAATCCTTTGTGTCAGTTGTCTGAAAATAGTCTTAAAAGTTAAAAAAAAAAACAAGAAAGAGTAAAGTATGTCATTTATTTGTTTAACAAACAAGGCAATCAAAAGAATTAATGTTTTTGAACTTTTTAGAAAAGTTCTAATAAATAAAATAGGCCATACACAGCTTTAATGGACAGTATTATAATAATACAATGAAATATGTACACATGTGAATAAAACATGATACGACACAGTCTATGATGAGAAAATCAGAGCGATGTCACATGAGGATTCATGGTTATTTGGGACCTGGAAAGAAACCAAGAGATTTTGCCAAAAAACCACGTTAATAATTCCTTTAAAAATTCAAATATATAAGTATATCATTCTTATGCGTAGTTATAAATGTCTCTTCTTCAGTATATACTTGTTGATACACTGAGTAATACAGGATAGGGCTGTGTATTGAGCCAAAAATTTCGATACGATACGATACAATATTTTTTAAAGCGAAATGCGATATATTGGATTCTGAATCAAGTCCATCAGAAAAGGCTTCTAAATCATTTTAATGCATACATTTCATAACAATTAAGTGTTTTATTACCCATTTTAAAGCTCTTGTCTCATTGTCTTTAAAAATAACACTTAAATTAAAACTTTTGATGACAGCAAAATCAACATGTTCAAATAAATTTCTCTTTAGATAATTATATAAAATTTTATAATTTATTTTAATTTATAAAAACCGTGTTATTTCCTTAGAATTTTATAATAATTGAAGGTTTTAATTCAAAAAAGTAAAATATAATCCTTGGTGATTGAAACTCCCATCTTTTAAACAGAATTTGAAGAAAAAATGTCTGTCCGATACGTAAATGGAAGTTACTTTCCGATACGATATTTTTCTTAAATATCGATACGTATCGATATATCGATATATTGATACAGCCCTAATACAGGATAGGCGTAAACAGAAGACATAGAGATGTTTTACTGTACACTGTTAATGACTTAATTTTCCTCACATCTTATTTTGAGATTTTTATTTGAATTTTATACCTCGTCACAAAATTCTTGAGTAGGTTATAATTGTTCTATACAATTTTGAATAATTATTCTTGTGGTCACAAGAATATTAAAAAGCGCAAAGACAAAGGTTTTGAAAATAAAACAAATTATTAACGGTGTTTGATAAACAGGCCTAAAAAAAGTTCATGGAAAGCGCTCCGTTCTTGTAGAAAAGTGCAGTCAGTACTTACATGGGTCAAGTTTACATTCTGTATATCGTTCAAGTTCCTCTTTGCAGTCTTTTGATCCTGGTGTTTTGTCTTTGACCTTTAGAAATGACCTCACTTCCGTTTTGTAGCCACTTCCACAAGTTACGGAACAATCCGAAACCGTCATCCAGTCACTATAGCTACACTGTGCTTCTGAGAGAAACAAAAAATAAAATCGATAGGAAAAATATTTTACTACATAATGTACTATAGTAACTGAAACACAAAAGACGTCACTGAAAATAGATGTTTCCAATCCTTCAAACCGTCTTAATTTAACTTCTTTAATATATGCATGAATCATGTAAAATCCTTTGCTTGATTTCTAAACACTCTAATAATTAATGTGCCGCTTTCATTTTAAGAAATTTGAACATATAGAATTAAAATTATTTTATTTTTTCACATTAAAAAGACATAAATTAAAAAAAAAATTATAGTTGATAACTATTGATACGCGGTGGAATATGCATGAACATCAGTTCAATATTTATACTTTTAACTATGTCCTCTGCAATAATTTTAAAGGAAAAAAAGATAGAAGTATTGAAACTACATACTTTGTTTACTTTGTTCACAAAATCCGCAATATTTGGCACAATTTTGGATCGCCCACGAAACATACGGGGCCTTACAAGCGCTGCTTCCATACTCATCACAATCGGAAATGACGTCATCGCATGGTTTCCCTGAGAAGTGGAGAAATTAGAAACATTGATCAGATCATTTTCAGGCATTTCACAGTCATCTTTTGGAAGAGATAACAGAAAGAAAATGCTGTTTTTGATTAAGTGTAAATGTAGTTTCATTTGAAACAGAATGACGTACTAGGGGCTAACATTAAAAAAAATAATCTTAGAGCTCTTTTTAAAGAGTTTTAAGGACACACATCGTCTCAAGCCACGGTCCGGAGTCCGCATATGTAGTACATTTTGGCCGTGGTTTGCGACGATGTAAGGACACAACTAAAAGAAGATAAAGAAAAAAGAACATAATTCTGAATTTGTAAAACTTACGACAAAATCCACAGTATGCTGCACAGTTTTGATACGCCCATAACCGGTAGGGGGCTTCACACGCGGTGCTCGTGTACTCACGGCAATCCGGAAGCACGTCATAGCAGGTATCACAAAAGCAATTGGTAACTAAAAAAATGGAATGAAAATGTTTCTTCATTTTTTTATTAGCTCTACTGGTCAGTGTTTGTGAAACTGTTGCCTCCGTATGGCAGCGTATTGCGAAGTTTAATGTTTCTCAAATGCAAGTCAATGCAAACTCTTACATGTACATGTAGGTCTAGGTCAAAATTTATAGTATCCCAAACAAGGTCTTTTCACGATCAAAAAATACAAAGGTATGTAAAATTTGAAAGCCCTATTACCAACTGTTCGAAAGTTTTGGCCAAATTTAAAGATTCGTTTTATGTTGTAAAAGTGGGTCAAACCCTAAGATCAAGGTCAAGATGTCAAATTTGGTGATACCCAAACAAACGTCTTGTCACAAGAAGTATACACCTGTGAATAATAAAGTCATATATAAGTATAATGGGCAGGGTTTAAACAGCTAAACAGACGGACGGACAGGACAAAAACCATATAACCCCGAAACTTTGATTAAGGGCGTATGAAAAGAAATCAAATCATACAGTGCAAATATGAACCTTACCAATAATATCCTACAGATTAAAATAGTACTTACTTAATAAACATATCAAGATAAAATATGCCAAAATAACCATGTTTCAGGTCGGGATCGGAATATTATGTGCAAGAAATAAATTATAACTGCGAATTACAATAAAATCAGGAATTATTTATATATATAAACATGTTTGAATGACCTTCTTATCTTATAAGTCGCTGACATTAATTTATTTATAATCTACACAAACATGCTGTCCAAGGTCACGTTTAGGATTGCCTTTGGTATTTGTCATTAGTGAATGTTATGTCGTATATTTCTGAAAGAATTTTTCGATTATCGAGGGAAAAGTATAAAAATATATTTTACACTATATGGAAGAGGTTATTTGTGGTCAAGTAAAGGGATTGTATTAATGAGGTTGCAGGAGCAAAGACATAATTTACCCACCCCCCTCCCCTACACCTTTCCCCCAACGAGAAGGGGGTAATAATCATTCTTTACAAAGAATACCCCACTTTACATTATGAGAGAAAATTTGGTATTAGCGATTATTTTGCGTTTTTTTTTCTCGATTGTTCTTTTGAAAATCAGGATAAAAATGTGTAAAAATAGAATTTGTGAAGAATATCTCAACAAGCACCAGAGTTGAGATATGGGGGTGGGGTGCCGTGGAGTGGGCTGGGGGTAGGGGTGTTTTTATTCAAAAGTATCTGTGGTTACACGTAGTTAATTCAAAGAAAGATTGCAAAATATCTCTGTAGTATATAGGTTATAGAAAATTAATAGTGCTAGGAGTTCAATTTTTTCTTAATTTTTCCATCGCTTCTCTTATTATATACATTGTAATTGAAGCTGATTATAGCTTTACAATTAAAGGGATAAACAAGCCCAACAAGAGTAATGGATGTTTTGTCAGATGCTATATGTTAGGGTTGCGTACGAGTCCTTTGCTGAAGGAGGTAAATATAAACGGATTAAATTGTAAAATTCCTCTTATTCTTTTAAGAATTTCATCCGATTTGGTTAAAAAAAAAACACACATTTTAACACTTTTTTGCCAATATTAAACGTATTTTTGAGCTGAAGTTACCTTACTTAAACCAAGGAAAATTCGCCACAGAATGAAAAAAAATGCCTACTTAAGCAATCATTTTTCATTTTATGGTCTTTTGTTCTATAATCTTCACTGACCCTCTTGCTTTTGAATTATAATTTTATTTCTTATTAAAAGACGATATCATGATAGACACAAAAAATAACAGCAAACTTTGATGAAACCTGCATACCCCTTTTTCTCGGGGGGGGGGGGGTCTTTGTGACGCATTCTTTGCATCTGTATACATGTTGGCGGAAAGCAATTCTGACCCTTGTTCTAAATACAGAAGGGTACGTGGTGGAATGCTGTCGGGGTGTTGTTATTTACATTTTTGGGGGATGCTTAGGGAGAGTTTCAGCTACCTAAGTTAAATAAAGAAAGTTTTATTTTACATTATTTAGATTTTGCTACCAGAAAAGCTATTTTAAGTATTACCTAAAAATAGCAAGATACTCACAAAATATTGATAACGAATGGAATTTGGCGAACAGAAGAGGACGTTGACATTTATAAGGTTGATGCACTTTACATGTATTCACGTTGTGACCAGTTGTTAGGCGCTTCAGGAGAAATAAGTCCCTGAACTCATTTTTGCTGAACTTGCATAATTTTTATTCTCTCTCTCTCTCTCATATTCATCATCATCATCATCACATCAACTTATCAGTGTGAAATACAACTTTTTTTTCAAAAATAAAAAAAAAATAATTTTCATGGACTTTCTTTGTGTATTATTAGCTTTTCCCCTTGTATTCATATATGTTGTATGCAACTTTTGGGATTGGAATGTATATATGCGTGTGAAGGTATATATAAAAGAATTGATTTTCAGTTTCATTGGAACGAAGACCATATATAAAATAATATGTTTTACGGTGTGACCGTTGAGGCGAGCGCCGTTGTACCATCAAAATACTTGAAATATTGATCAGCCACTTCAAACATCAAGTCGCACGAGACATCTCGACTAGCTGTGACGTCACACGACGTCACGGAGCTCGTCGGAGCTTACGGAAACGGCCGAGCGTCTGGTTTAAACTATAGACCTAGCACAATTTTGGTCGAAAAACATTGCAGAGTTATTTTTTGTTTCTTTGAAAGATTTCTACAAACTGAAAGCTTTTTATGCTTTACGTTATTGTTTATTTATTCATGTATTTCACGGAAGCAACCGACATGACTTAATTAGCATATCGTCAAAATTCGTAAGTTTCCGGTGACGTCAAATGTATCCGAAGGGCAAGGTGAAGGCCGGTGTTGTGGCATGGGGGTATTTTTTTTAATAAGGTAAGGCAAAATCATTTCGTTAAGATTTCGGTAAGAAACAATGTTCCTTTATTTTTTTTTTACTATTTTTGATTTATTTGCACAAAGGACATTGGGTAGTGCAGGAATTCCGGGAATGTTGCACAGAGAAGCCTGACGTATGTACAGATTTCAATCCGAATTTCCTCTGTTCTTACACGTTAGTCTATTGAGCTCGCTTCCCAAGCGTCGCTTTGCGACGCTCGCTGCGCTCGCTATAAAATGTTTCACCGACACTATCTATGTGTCTTCATTTTCGATCTTTTTCAAAACTCTGAGAGAGAGGGTGTGTGTGTGTAAAAAAAAAAAAGGGGGGGTGATCAAGAGTTAGGCTACACTGTGTATGCATGTAAAAAAAATTTTAATTAATTTTTTATTACTTTGGCGTCTATAAAAAGTTTATATTGAAAGATTATTGATAACAATTAAATCAAGCATTTGATCCATTATTCTTGGTTCCGGAATGTGCATGTCTAACCTTTTCGGTTTAAATTTTCCCGGCATAATTAGTTCTCCTCATCAATATCCGGTTTGACGTGTCGGAATTTCTAAAAGTGAAAGCTCGCCAAATGACATCGTATTTTGAGGATAAATAAAATTATTTCAGGTAAGTTTTTATTTGTTATACACACTGTAAATTTGTTTAAGTGCATTTTTATAAAATGCAATGAATATGGTAGTCCGTCTGTTATTTTTTTCGCCAGACACATACTCTTGTTTTCATCATCTATTTTCCCCGAACCTGTTGATGCTCGTAATGCAAGATTGTGGGAATTAAGCAAGTTCGAAATCTTTCACAATGCTACTCTCTTCTCTTAACATTTTCATCGCTTTTTGGAAGTATTGGCTGAGCGGCTTATGTAATATTTTGATCACGCTGTTAAATTCCATGTCAAGTCTTTAATTTTGCATTGATTTTCGTAAAAGTTGTTCCCCTTTTGTCAGTACCATCCAGAACCATATATAACATGCTTTTCTAATATAACTGGATTTTTCTCTCATGATATCGGTTGTGAGTACTTTAAACCTTCAAACTATTTTCTATTGTTTTTTCTAACCTTTGAAATGTGCAAAATTACATGCAGTAGTAGGCCTTTAGCATGTATAGATGTAATTAATTTACATGTTTTACATAATTCACAATAACTAAAACATTGAATATAAATGATGCCCACTTTTTTTGTTTAGGAATTCATTTTTTTTTTTTATCAAATCACATTTTTTTTATTATTAGGATGTAAGGGATGTTACAAAATTACATTATTTTCTACAGAATTTTAAGTAATTTTCAGAAGATGTGAAATATGTTTTTACTTTATTATTTTATGCACGCTAAATGCTCATAAAAATGCTGAAATTCAATTGCTCCCCCCCCCTCAGGTCTTGCTTATCACACACTGGGGTCTATAGTGGCCTCAAGAATCGGTTCAATCCCGACTGATTTAAATTACCCAATTTCTCCAGAAGGGTGGTTTCCCCCACAACCTAGATTAATCCCTGGATTACTAAATGCTAAAAATTTATTCCATTAACAAAAAAATTTTTGGAACCTTAACAGCCCTATAATTTGAACATAAAAATAGCAAAAATTTTCGTTTAAAGACTTTTCACATACATCCTGTTTTTCTGTTCAAGAGAACAAAATCTAAATTTCATTATTGTTAGTGTACATACATGTACATGTACAAAGTTTATTATTTGAATTTTGAAGAAGATTTTACATGGACCTAGTAAAGTGCTGGTTATTATTTTTGAAAATGTCCTTGAACTTTTTGGACATCCCTGTTTTGGACAACCTTCATATTCATTAAATAAAGGCACTTACATGTATGATCATGATGATTAGAATTTGTAAGCATGATAAAGCCCCGGCAAACTTACGTTTTCTTTTTTTATCTAAATTTAATAATATTATCTTACTGTCTAAAAACATCTCTAGTTCTTGGTATTCACAAAGCTCATTTCCTTCATCAGAGAAACTCCCTTGAGTTTTACCATGAAATTGACACATCAACAAATAGTTAAAAAAAAGTCTCATAACTCTATGCATCAATTTTAGCCATTGTCACAGAGATCACAAATTACCCCATCAAAATTTGTCACGAGGGACAGATTAGAGTGTGAAATATTCCAGTCATTATTCAAATCCCCCCCAAAACAAAAGAAAAATCAATTTTTGATCCGACGAGGACACAGAATATTTATGTAGATTATCTACATTGAATACCACGGGCTATAGGTATAGAGGCTAGAGTATTATTGCTGAGGAAGATTGCCGCTCGGTGGCAAAATAGATAGATTAATTGATTTTTTTTCTCACACTAACTGTTAGAATGTGACAGAGCAAGGACAGATTCTATGAATGGAGTCCCATCTCGTTATGTAGTCTTGCTGCATCAGGTCTCATTAATTCAGACAAAGAACAAATTCCTTGCTTGTTTCTGTGATTCTTATCTGATTAGTATTGTCAAATTGGCATTAATTGAGGATTGTTCAGTTTGCATTGGACATGGTGAAGTTCTATGATTCCCAGAATATCAAATGTGGAAATTAAAGGAAAAGAGCTTTTAATTACCGGTAATACTTAACAGCTTTCAAGAGGTAGGAGTTTGCACAAGTTATAGCTATAATGTTTTATTAATTAGTTATCAAGATGTAGACTAGGTTGAATTGATAAGTATTTCTCATAAAAGTTTAATTTTTGCTTGCATATGCAGATCTAGGGAGGTCACAGATATCCAACATCACCCGCCCTCTGATTCTTTGATTTGAATTTTTGAAGAATTTCTGTAAGAAATAATAAAAAAGACCGTACACCCTAACTTTTTCCCCTAGAAAAAAATGACCCTGCATGATAATTGTATCTGAATGAGTTAACCATGGGATTTAATTGACTTAATAGCTTGTCCTCCTCCCCCTTCCCCAAAAATATATTTTTAATATTATGATTTTGATTTTCAAATATAAATGAAAGGATATGATTCACCCAGCTAAAATATTGCTCTTTATATTTAATACATTCAAATGTTTTCTTTGTTACAATATGTAGTTTGGGAATTAACGTTGCAGCTGTTGCAGAACAAAATATATAAAAATATCATACATATTCATTACAGATTGACAAACAACCTTGGTTTTTATAAGATATTGTAAGGCGATTGGGATTTGGTTTGTCAGCCCTGTAGCTCAGTTGTTAGCGAATAATGACAATGAGTTTTGCTCTGAATTGTTGCATGTTATTTGAATTTATTGAATTATTTTTTAATTATGCATTTATATCTTTAAGTGGACATGTTAAACATGATTAAATTTTAATTTGACATGTTTAATAAGATTTTCAAATAGCACATGACAGACACAATCACTCAAATTTCAGCGCATAATGAAAAATTGGAGAAACAATTATTCAATAAATTACAATCACAAAATAATAAAACTGACAGTGCATTCCATGTTGAAAGGGAAATAAACATCATACGCTTTATCCTGAATTCTATTAATTATTCATCACAATTCAACACACTGTTCCTAATGATATAATTCCATTGGAAATCAATTATGCCTGCAATTCCCTGCATTATCAACCACTTGTGTAATCATGTTAATTAATTTCCACTCTTTGATATAGGTTTCATTTGCATATACATGATATAGGAAAACAGTAGTTTGCATAGAATTGATGTAAAATAACATGTTTCTTTTTTCTCTCTCTCTTTTATCAAGTTCTGAGCAAATTACATTACATGGAATATGGTAAGGGGAATTGGGATTTTTTAAAAAGGGCTTCTTGGAAAGATATTGTGTTGCAAACTTTCTTTTTTATTTTATTTTGTCTACCATCTACATTGTATCTTCATTCACTGTAGTGGGAATGATAGAATTAGTTACCTTGTAATCTACAAGGTTGTTCAGTAGATTGCCATATTCTAAAAGGATGAGGTGACATACCACGGCTGGTAAAAAAAATAAAATGTCCAAATTTTACTGTAATTTTTGTATGCAACTAATCACTGAAATGTGTATCCTAATTGGTGAGGGGTTGGACTGAAATCCATCATTTTCAAAAATGATGATTTCTGGTCATGAATATTGATTTTTAATAATATGACTAAAATTCATTTTTTTTTTAAAATAATGATGAAAAGTAGTCATATCTATTTGGAATTTATTTTAGAAAATAAAGTTACCTCTGAAATTAAGTATGACTGTATCTCTTCATTTAATATCAATTTGCTAGGTCTGGGTGCACATAATTATCTTGTTAGTTTTTTTTTAAAAAGTAGATGTATAATTTGAAAGATTTAGATCTTTCATTTGGCATGTTTGGGTAGGGGTATCATGTTTTCATCCAGTTCTCATTGAATTTTGACAAGTGCAAGAAGGTACAATTTTCTACTTTGACTGGTCATTTGAAATCTACCTATATGTGGATAGAAAAAAATGTACCTAACTGCACTCAATTAATCCCTACATGTGTGACCCTCGTCAGAGTTTACAAATGTATGGCCTTAATGTCTGACCAACCATTAAATTTTCTGTAACCTCTTTTTGCTGTAAAAATTATAGATAAGCTAAGAATTATGGCAATTATTATTCAAAAGTTACTTCATCAAGATATCATATCGTAGACAATATGTTTCTATGCAAAATAATTAAGCATAATGGTGTAAGGAAAAATGAAAAAAGAAAGGTCAATGTTTTATAATTATAGCATATATATGACATAAATACCATTTTAGGCACATATTATTATAAACATGTACATGTACACTTGTATCCAACTTTGCATCCCTCAGAACTATAAATGTTATAATCTATCTACAGCAAAATATTAGAGGTATTTATTTTCAGTATTCTGCCATGTTCCCGAGGGCAGTAAGCATCATACTATCATTTATCAATTTGCTAGAACCCAAAGGGACTAAGAGCATGAAGAGAAAAAAATATCCAAGTAATCAGGGTAAAATACATATTATTGCTTGGAAACCGTGAATTCCCAGATCACGTTGACATATCCATGGTGTTTTAGTTAGCAGTGCTATAAGTAATATGAAAGGTCAAATAAATATATATCATATGAAGTGGAAAAAATTTCAATTGATTAATCACATATATAAACATTTGACTAGTAAGATTACTACAAAAGTAAATATATATTTGATCCAATTCAAACCATCCTGCTCCCTCTCATTTTTCATCACCCCTTCCCCTTAAAGCTGGATCTATATTAAGATTTGAATGTCAGTGAAAACACATATATACATCTACAGTGGACCTTCAGATATCTGGAAGCCAGATATCTGGATGCTTCAGTATCCGGACGACTTTTCATCGCAACAGAATTTTTTAATGTAATTTATTATTGTTTAACTGGTAATTCAGATATCCGAATGCTTCACATATCCGGACAAATTAACTAGGAACCAAAGCTTCCCAATAAATGAGGTTCCACTGTATCAAGTAGTTGACCACACATGCGCTCTTTATGTTGGGGAACCTGGCCTGTGAATTAAATCTAAATATATGATATATCCTAGAAGACATTATGTTTTAGAATCTGAATGTCAGTGAGAGCATATACTGTAGAAGTACTTTTTTCCGCATGGTATTAATTTACGCTATATGTACGCGGTCACAAATTTTTCAGTGAAAACATAAAATATAAATGTATCAATTTGTTGACCATCCATGCCTCTTTTATGTTTGGGAACCTGGCCTGTGAATTAAATCTAAATGTATAATATATCCAAGATGACATTAATTTTAGAATTTGAATGTCAGTGAGAACATATACCATGTATACTGTAGAAGTACTTTTTTCCGCATGGTATTAATTTACGCTATGTATGCGGTCACAAATTTTCTGCAGAAATTTGTCCAAGCATACTTAATATAAATGCAAAGCATATAGTGACAGTCTATGAAATCAGCGTAATTTTCTACACGCGGATTAAACGGAAATTGAGAAATTTTAGAATTAAGACTCCATGGTAAAAAGTACGTCTACAGTATATATATGTATCACTTTGTTGACCACCCATGCACCTTTTGTGTTTGAAAATCTTCCAGTGAATTATTCATTGATTCTGTATAACCATTTATTTTTACCACTCCCCCTCCGGTGCTCTGTCAGCTATTTCCAGTATTTGTATCCAATACTCCTGTGCCCTTTGGCCACCATTTATTGGTGAGGAGTTTGATTAAACCAAGCAACAAACTGATACAGCTTTATATACAGTATGGCAAGACACTATAGGACTTGAGCCAGCTTTGTGGAGGGCTGATGTATTGAACATTTTATCACGTCTGCAATGTGACGCTAAATGGAAGCTTGGAATTCATTTCCTTGAGGTTAAGGTAATATTGTCGTGAAGCCCCTGAAGTGTTTCTTCTGTGATTGTTTTGATTGCTCAGAAAGAATACACATTCTTAGATTTTAATAAGGCTCTTCTTGATGACCATCCTTTTCTCCACCTCTCATTATTTTCTGAGATGTCAATATACATTTGAAACTTAATAATTTTTTAATTGCTCAATTTCAGAAAATCTCAATTTCAGAAAATTCAATATTCTGGGCAGAATTTGTCATTTTTGTGAGAAAGGATGCAGTGCTGTATCCTTTTTAAAAATTTTATTATTAATTAAGAAAAACATTTAACATTTAATTTCTTTTTCTAATTAATCTGTTGATGAGATGCCATTAATTTAAACATTTTATTTTTTACAAATGATCATTTCCCCCCATGTGCCCTTTGGCCACCATTTATTGGTGAGGAGTTTGATTAAACCAAGCAACAAACTGATACAGCTTTATATACAGTATGGCAAGACACTATAGGACTTGAGCCAGCTTTGTGGAGGGCTGATGTATTGAACATTTTATCACGTCTGCAATGTGACGCTAAATGGAAGCTTGGAATTCATTTCCTTGAGGTTAAGGTAATATTGTCGCAAAGCCCCTGAAGTGTTTCGTCTGTGATTGTTTTGATTGCTCAGAAAGAATACACATTCTTAGATTTTAATAAGGCTCTTCTTGATGACCATCCTTTTCTCCACCTCTCATTATTTTCTGAGATGTCAATATACATTTGAAACTTAACAATTTTTTAATTGCTCAATTTCAGAAAATCTCAATTTCAGAAAAATCAATATTCTGGGCAAAATTTGTCATTTTTGTGAGAAAGGATGCAGTGCTGCATCCTTTTTAAAAATTTTATTATTAATTAAGAAATACATTTAACATTTAATTTCTTTTTCTAATTAATCTTTTGATGAGATGCCATTAATTTAAACATTTTATTGTTTACAAATGATCATTTTTCCCCCCCGTTCAATTGACTGAAGGTGTCAAAAGTTCTAAATGCTTATTTGCTAGCTACAGTATTATAAACAAGTATAATATTTGATGAAGCATTTCAATTTATTTCTGCTTCATGTTTCTGCATGCAAAAATGCTCGCTGCTGACTAGAGTGTACCTTGTTCAAGATTTTTTCACATATATATAATCTTAATTTTTGATAAATGACATAATTTATTGTGTAACTAAAAACAAACTGTAAACAATCAATCCTGGTCTGACATCTTTAACCCAGGTTGGGACTGAAGTATAAACTTTAGATATCACAATATTCAAAATACCTGAGGTAAAAACACTAAAATGCAAAATTATTTGGGAATCCAACTCACTTTAACAATTAACATATTATACATTTTTTTTCTATTTAAGGAATATATTTCATGTACCCGGTAAACTATTTAGAAGTGACCTGTTCATAATCTTGGTCTAGCTTGCATGCTCCGGTTAGTAGTAATTTTTAATAAATGTAAGCTGAAGCATAAACTTTGGCAAAAGGTGTGGTTCTTGGTGGAAATTGTGCAAATTGTGCATACAATAAAAAAAATTTATAAAAATTATCTTGTTTTAGCATAAAACTTTTTAAGGCATGTTTGAAAATTAACATGCCTCTATTTATTTTTTCTTTTAAAAATGTTATAAACATGTTAAATGCAAGATATAATATATGAATAAATGCATATATAGAGAGCAAAGATCATTCTACAATGTATACAGTTATATTTAAATCAAAAGTTGATGCCACATTTGTACCATTCCATGTACATGTACAGTAATGAATGTACACATATACTACGTGTATGACTTTATTGATTTGATTTGATGAAATTTGATTTTTGATAAAATGTCCATTGAATTATACTTACACATATTGATTGGAATTTCTTTTTTTTTCAGACTTTGATGTGACCATGGAGGACATTGGTCCCCCTAATGGTTCCCCCGCCCACTCTGGTTCCCATGGCAACCTGGCTTCTGTAGCTGACTACGACTACCTCATCAAATTCTTGGCTCTGGGTAACAAAACATATAGCAACCTACATATTATATTGTCTTTATTGGAATTTCATTTTTTTTTTCAATTTTTATATTGTTGGACAGTATTTGTTAATATCAGGGCTTTTAGAAGCAGACTCTGAGCCTTTTTTCTAATTGAGCATTTTTAAGACTCTAATTTTGAAACCTTTGATATATTGCCAATGGATGTTTTCTTGAATACCAGATACTTATAACAAATTGTAACAGGTATATTTGTCTGAACTAGGTTTTGAGTCCCCTTTGAATATGTATTTTCTTCAATTCCAGATTATGACTGAAATCATGAATTTCAAAATTGGTATTTTCTTAAGATTCTGACCGTTATCATGGTAATCCCTTTCGAAAAAGAAATTCTCTTCCTTACCAGATATCAAATCAGTTTGTGTTGGTATGTTGGCTTAGGAATGATTATTAGAAAAAGTTTGTTCCAGACCTTTGATTTATGGTGATAGGAAGTACAGAGACTAATGAGGCTGGAGCTAAAAGTCATCGGAAACCCCTGCCACCCCCAAGAGTTTAAAAAGAGATGACTTTTAGCAATATCCTATTTTGCTTCTATTTCTTCAATGCCATACAAAGTACTCTTTCACTTTAATGGAGAACACAATTCAATTTTTTTCCTTCTTTTTCATCATTATCCACCAGAATTGTGGAATATAAAGTGACTCGGAGATCAATAGCAAAGATTTAGCTGAGATTAACATGGGCCTTTATCACGAAACAACCATTGTCGCAGAAAATGAATCTGAGTTTACTTGCGTGGATGAAAAGAGATAACAAGCTAGCACTAATAGAGTCGCAGAGAGATCTTAGGGTTAGAAAATGTATGAGAAAGCTGATATATTGGAAAGAGATTAATTCTTATCAGTTTGTTCTGAGCAGCACTATTTAGTAATATATTAATGTAGTTTCCTTTGAAGGTTCATATTTTTCTACAATTACAGGTTAGGTGCACTCAGAAATAGACCCTGTCACCTCCAGTATCAAAGCAGTTTCTCTTACTGTTAATTTCATTACAGTTGCATTTGTTTTTAAATGCTTTCTCAAAGAGGATATAATATATTGTCTGAATGCCCTAGTTATGAAAACATGAAATAATACTCATGCCTCAATTTGTTTCTTTTTTCTTCAAAAATTGGACAATTAGACAATCAGAGATACATATATTCTTTAACCTCCAGTATTAGAATAGTCTCTCTTCAATTTCAATGTCATTGCAAATTGTGTGGAATTGGAATTGGAATACATACAGTCTCTTAAATTTTAGTGATATTCAGTCAAAGTCACAATTGGTTTTCAGTTATTGGTTTTTCTGTGACCTGTTATTAATATTGCTGAAAAGTGAGAGAATTATCTAAATGGTCATTCAATGATTAATAATTCTTGGTCAACTTAACATTCAGGGCAATATCCAAGTACATATATGATGAATGTGTGATAAAAGGTACATGTCAGTTCAAACTTCAGTAATCCTACTATCACTCAATAGAACTATGCATTGATTGCAATAAAGAGCTGGAGTTTCACTTTGATTGAATGTTCCCAATCTTTATGGAGTGTACGCATGGAATTAGATGCTATATTTTATAAAGTCTTTGCCAATATGTTTACAGGTGATTCGGGAGTGGGAAAGACAAGCTTTTTATACCAATATACAGACAGACAGTTTCATGCAAAGTTTATATCAACTGTTGGGATTGATTTTCGAGAAAAAAGAGTGGTAATTTCAACAGAACCTTTTTTGGCCAGATTTTTTACATGTAAATGTTTGCATGACTGTTTGTGTATATATGTGTGTGTAAGTTTAAGCCTGACAAGTTGATGCATGAAACTTGCCAAAAGCCCTTTTAAGGGGACCAGTTTGAAAATGGGGACATGCATAGCTCTTGTAAAGTAACTGTTATGGATGTGGGACAGTAACTAAGTGATGTTATCTATGCTCTATCTTTTTTATTAAATAGGAAATTGAAGATTTGATGGGGCAATGACTAAAATTTATTGGTATTTTGCAAGGAAAAAATGTTCAGTTTCAAAGTTTTTACACAGAAAATTTTTATTTTCGACATAGATCCCCTCATAATACATTTTGTAATTTTGATAAAAATGTTTTAACATAAAAGAACTTAAGAAGTAATTTAAATGATATATATGCCGGTCTGGGATTTTGTTTTTATTATAGGTACAGTTATCATGGTTATACAGGCCTGAAGTATTGTATGGGGAAAATGGGACAATTAATAATACTTATGAGTAAATACACGTTTTATTTCAACCTTGTGACAGTTGACAAAAAAATGAATCAATTTGATCTCATATATTCAAAACAAATCGTGTTTTTTCCGTACAATTATATATCTAAATACCCGATGATTAATACTTATTAAAATCAACAGAAAAATTGATAATAAAAGAAACACCATCAGCAGCTGTTACATGCAAAGGATCTGTCGATGACAATTTGAATGTTTTATATTGTAGAGAACTATCAATGGATGTCCATTTCACTTTAGAATTTTTCTCTTAAACAATGGTCTTAATTTATGAATCAATGCACAGCTGTCTTTTACAAAACTATACGAATTGTTATTGATTAAATAATAGATGAGCAGATTTCAACATGATACATTTATGATTGACGAATCAATTTAGAGAGTGTTAATATGCATTGTTATGGCTATTGAATATATTTTCTATTTCGCAAGCTTTGAATGTTGTATTGAACAGATATTTATGTTTTTTTTTTTTAACTTTTCTTCTTAGATTTAAGCTTTTAGAACCGTCTATATTAAGTTTTGAAAATAGTACAACTTGTGCTTATGCCCTGACGTTAATTATGTTTATTTCATTCAAACTACTTTGATTTTTACACAAAAGTCTTCATTTATCAAAATCCTTAAATGAAAATTATCTTTCTGCAGAAAATTTAACATTAAGAAAAGAAGATAACGTTAGCATCAGTTCAAAATATAAATACGAGAATCAATTTTTTAAAACTAGTAAGACCAGCAAACAACATTCAAATATACCTCTTTGAGTTAAAAAAAAAATCTTTTATAAACGTTATTCTTTATATTCATTCAGTTCAAAGCAATAATTATAACATAATTTGATAAGTGTTAGTTCATATAACTCGTCTTATTTATAAACAATGCACTTTATCTAATTGATAATCATGATCACAAGATCTTAAATTGCTATTAATATTGAATTAAATGGGTGCAATTGTAGGCTGGAATCTCGAGTTAGCGTGCGTAGTTTTTTTGTGTAAGGAACTAGTACTGTATATATGTACGCTGTAAGACTTCTGAGTGGAAAGAACATGGCTAACAGTTCAGTTGAAAAAAAATCAAAGCTAAGAAATCTCCCCATGATCAGGTGGCAGATTAGACAGTTTTTTTTTACTGTTTCTTGCAAGACAGATAACATTTCTCATAAGTATATGGTTCAATAGGCAAAAAAGCCATGAAATTGATAATTTTTTTTTCTGGTATTTGATTCATATATATCCATGCAATAGCATTTCAAATGTCATTTACCGACAAATATTTACATTACTAATCTCCAAGTCCGAGATAAAATTACAAATAGTAAAAATACATGTACTTTATTTCTACATAAATGTACTGGTTCATTGATAGGCGCGGTTCAAAAAATCACGCGCGGGGCGGGACAAATAGAGACAGAAACAGGACTTGTAGGCGTGGATTTGCGGAATCAAGAGCATGTAAATAAAAGGAATGACTGTCAGATTTTTTTTTAGATTTCATGGCCATGATCAATCGATTAGCTTGCATGATAATTTTATGCATCAACGCCTTTGGCGTTTATGCAAATTATCATACAAGCTACTCGATTGAACACATCATGAAACCAAAAAATTAGACAGTTATTCCTTAAGTTCATTGCAGAATACATTATTTTGTGACTTCCAGTCAAAACTTTAAATAGCATGAAATAATGAAACCAAAAAAAATTCCAGAAACACAATCAGCTGAGCTGGTATATTTCAATGTTGTATATTTCTTCCTCACAGGTGATTCGGCAGTGGGGAAAACCTGTTTTCTACATCAGTATATTGACAAGGAATTCAAACATAGCTTTGCTTCTACAGTAGGGGTGGACTTTCGGGAAAAAAGACTGGTACACACATATCTCTGTATTAATGTAAATTATAGCCATAGAATAACCATTAATCTGTTAGCTTTTACCTACTGTGTCTAACTAGCTCTTTACTGCAAATTTACTAACAAAAACTAACTTAAAGAAACTTAGCAGAATATGCCTTGTAAGACAAATATTTATTTCAGTAAAGCAAAAATATATACTACCAATCCCCTCCCCCCCTCTCCACTCCCCAAAGGGCTTTGCAGTTTCTATTTCTATATTAGGAATGCGCGTAATTTTGCCCTTTCTTTTGTGAATTATCCTATAACTCATTTTTATTGCCAAAATGTTTAACCCTGAAATCTTTCAATCCATGGTGAAATGATTTCCAAAAGTAAGTACTTGATGAACCCCAGTTGTTGTTTTTTTCAAAAGAAGAGTATATTAAAACTTTTGGAAAAAATTATTTTAAAGGCGTTGATTATTTTGTTTTAATTAATTTTTCTTTAAATCAAAATTTCAAATATTCTCTCAGATGGATGTTTTTTATTCCTTCAAAATTATTGTCATTAGCAACAACTGAAAAAAATGATGATTGTGTAACTTTTTGCTTTCCTCTTATATTCTTAATTCAACGTGCACTTACATTTAATCCAAACTGATAGAAAAAGCATGTTGTAAAATTTGTAAGGTTTTTGCATGCTTTCCGTATTTCGATATAGTAACATTGCTTGGTACTAAATACCGCTATAATCAATAGCTATTCAAAATAGCATCATCGATGTAATTTGTTGTGCATGTAGCAAATTAGCCTTTCGATCGATGTGAACAAATATATTTCTAATGCATTGCATATGCATTTGCTAAAGCCGTCACCAACCTGAGATTTGAAAGAATGAAAATGACATTTTTATTTAAATGTCCCTGATGTTTTTTTAAAAGTCTTTTGACTATTAAGTTATAAAATTTTAATTTGAACACTAAAATCATTTAACATTTAAATGAATATTTTGTAACATTCAGTAAACATTTAAAAGAATCAACCCATTACTATTTTTCTCATTCAGTCTGTATTCAGTTAAAATATCGTGAGTACCACAAAATCAAATCCTTCTTCTAAATTTCTTTCTTTCTGTTATTCGATACTTTAAGAAAAATGACAATGAAATTTCCTTCTCTCTAGATGTGTTATTCGATACTTTAAGAAAAACTATAATGACCCTATTTAAAAGGCCTCCTTTATCCCATTAAGTTTAACTGTAGACTGTAAGAGGTATACATGTTTCTTTAGGTTCACCGTGTACCCGGGGCAGACGGAGTCGTGGGAAGGAGTCACAGGATTCATCTACAGTTGTGGGACACGGCAGGGCAGGAAAGGTGAGGGCAATCTGCCACTGAAAAAAGGGATTTTACACGTTATTTTCCTCTTATTTCCCGATCATGACAAAGAGCACACGGCGGGATTGAGTGGTTGGCAGGGAATGATCACTCCTCCATGGTATCTGATCCATGATGGCAATCTGCCACTGAAAAAAGAGATTTTACACGTTATTTTCCTCTTATTTCCCGATCATGACAAAGAGCACACGGCGGGATTGAGTGGTTGGCAGGGAATGCTCACTCCTCCATGGTATCTGATCCCACCTGATTATTGGGAGATCTGTGTTTGCTCTGCTCAAATTTTCATTGTTTAATGGACTTTTTAGCTTGAATACTGTGTGTTAAACTCCATGTACATTCTGTATATCACAGACAGAACTAGTTAGCGTTTCAGTACGTAAATTTAGGTTTTGATATGAAAACTGACATTATTAACTATTTAGATAAATACGAAGAATAAATATTGCTCGCATATGAAAATTAAGTCTGACAGAATTTAAATTACTTGAAATATTTATGAGATAAACAGTTTTCAAGCTCAAAAGTTCATTTGAATGATACAAATCAGTTGGAGGATAAACATGGACATCAAAAAGAGATGGGATCCGATGCCATGGAAAAGTGAGTAATCCCTACCGATTGGTCACACTCGCAGAGTGCTTTTTTTGTCTTGATCAGGATATAACGAAAAAATCTGTCGATAATTCGATGTAAATAAAGATTTAACAATTGGTGTAAAAAGTCAGTCAGCATTTGATTTTATGATTGATAGTACATGTATTTGCTGACAAGGTCATTGTATCGACTATAGAACTTTGGAAATGATGATTGTTGATATTCTTATAGCAAACCTGAAAACTGAATTAAATGTAGTACTGTATTATTTTAGTTTGCATTTAATGAAATGGGATCGAGTATCCAAAAATTTACAGGATTTGTTGGCAATTCATGAATAAAGAACTAGGAGTTTGATTTGAGAATTGAGAAAGGGGGGCCAAGGGATTGACAAGGGGGGAGGGGGTGGGCGCTAGTGATTCGAAAACTGTCAGAATTGAATAATGTGAGCATTGAACAAGAGATTGGACATGAAATAAAACTGACAGAATTAGCTCCGAGAAAGAAAAAAAGTATTTTAACAAAGATAACCCGTCAATCCATCATACTCATTTTGACTGCAGTCAAGCATATTAACCGGTATTGCATGTGTACCTATTGTGTCCGGGTATACGTGACTTAACATGAAGTTAATTTGTGACTTAGGTGCATAATCCTACCTGTATTCCTAGACATGAACATTTTTCTTCTTCATCTAGGTTCCGAAGCCTTACAACAGCCTTTTTCAGAGACGCAATGGGTTTTATTCTCCTGTTCGATTTGACCAATGAGCAGTCGTTTATCAACATCAGAAACTGGTTGACCCAGCTCCAGACTCATGCCTATTGTGAGAACCCAGATATTATTCTTTGTGGGAACAAAGCTGACCTTGAGGACCAGAGGAAGGTCACAGAGGAACGGGCCAGGGAGATGGCTGAGAAACATGGGTGAGAATGTTTAACTTCTTCCCATAAGTTTTCTCTTTTCAGATTTGTATGGTCACAATTTTTCACAGAGTATTTGTTCAAGCGGACGTAAAGTAGTAAAATATAATATGTATTTTGTTTTACTCACTGTTTGAACAAAAATTGCAATTCAATGGAATTACATGTGTATGACCTTGCTGGAAATTAAAGTAAATTTTCAGTTTTATCAAAAAAGTAGTTCTGCTGTTGATTATAAAAGCGATTTGAAATGCATGATATATTTTATTCAAATGTGTGTCTTGTTAAAAACAGGCTTCCATACTTTGAGACGAGTGCTGCCACTGGACAGAACGTAGCCAAGGTAGTAGAATGCCTGCTGGACATGGTCATGTTACGAATGGAACAGTGTGTGGACAAAACACAGCGACCTCAGGCACAGAACGGACGACGCCTACACAAAAATGAAATGGACGAGTTCAAAAGTGAATCCAAATGTTCATGTTAATCATAGTGACCTAAGGTTAAAGGTCATTTAATGTGTTAATCATAGTGACCGAAGGTCAAAGGTCATTTAATGTTATTGAACGTTGTTCAGGGTCAGGTGCTTTTGGTCTTTGAGGAGTTTTTTCTCTGTTTGTCCATCTTGCAGCTTCTGTGTTAGTCTTGTTGATTTTACGATTTTTTTTTCAAGTCTCTTTATAAAGTTTGCTTTTGTATGCTGACAGCATGTATCTTAAAGCCTGTGTAGTGTATTTTTTACACTAGCATGTTGTTTAACTGAGATGGATTTGATAATTGTTAATCATGGATGTAGGATAAAATGTTGCATAATAATTAATGGTTGTTAAAGTATTGTTAAATGGATGTTATATCTAAACTTGCTCATCTTAGGCTGTGTCATGATCAGATATGGATTTAATTAACATTTTTGAGCAATTCTTGATAATTATTTATGGATATTGTAAATATTTATTAAATGGAAAGAGAAGAGTAAATGATTTCACGGGCTACTATTTACATTTCCAATGTCTTTGTCAGAGATAAAATTACAAATTTTAAATGTACTTTATTTCCCCATCAATGTTTTGCTTCATCAATAGGCGTGGTTGCAAAAACATCACAAAAGCAGGGCTTGCAGCACGTGGATTGGTGGAATCAAAGCGTGTAAATATAAGGGATAACTGTCATATTTTTCAATTTCATGACGATGATCAATCGATTGACTTGCGTGATAATTTATGCAAATTATCACGCAAGCCAATAGATTGATCACATCATGAAATTGACGAATAAGACAATTATTCCTTAAATAAATGATGCTTGTATTGAAAACTACACTTTTTAAATTAATATGATGCTATAACAATAATGGTTTAAAAGATGGTGCAATTGAAAGGTAAAAATACCCCATAAAACATCATTGTTAAAAGGAGTGTTTCAATGATGTTATGTTTATATCTGCATTAAACATTTATTTTAAATGAATATTAACAGATTCAAGATTTGATATGTTTGAAAATTGTGTTAAATTCTGTACACTCTTTATTTGATTACTCTGTTAATGTATTCTTTTTACAATTCATGAGAAAAGACTATTTATGATATTTATGATTTATTTTATTTGAACAGGTACACACTCTCATCATTAAGATATGTGTTTTGAAATGAAACCTTAACTCCAAATTTCATCAAACGCTTCAGTGCATTATTTTTACAGTAAATACTATTTTCCTTTATATTTTGGAAGAAAGAGAAGTCATTCAAGTGAATAAGTCTACTTTCTCTCATAAGATGGACCTGAATTTTTAAATACAAATGGAAAATTAATGGGTTTTTTTTTCTTTAGAACATGTGGGTTCTGCAAGGAAAATATTTTTTTTCAACGCAGAAAAATCGTCTAAGTAAAAGAATATGTTAATTACATTGTTAAAATGGTAACCTGAAGATCAGTTATTTAGTTTCTTTGCCATTGTTGAAAAGTTACAAAGGTTTTCTTTCCCTTCTTACCCCCGATTCTCTGAAATTTAAGAATCCTTTGAATTAAAAATTCGATTTTGAAAGATGTGTTACTAGAGAAAGATTCAGAAATTGTTTGTATCCTACTGGTTGAATGCTTCAAAGTGGCGGTATGATGATATGCACTGAAAACTTCCGTTCAAAGAAAACAATTTTAACTGATAAATTTTAAGTAAGAAAAAAGATTTGAAACCATTTAGGGGTGTCCTTTTGATGTTGATGTTTTTGAACGTTTTAAATATTAATATATACATGTAAGTTATTAGTTTTCTCATGCGTTATAAATTAAAACAAAATTATAAGATATTTTTGTGATCTGTGAATTCCATAGTAATTCGTCCACTTTATTATATACTGTTTTTTTTCTCATATTTTATTTTGATTAGAAACAAATTCTATCTCTACAAAGGTTGTGTCTTTCAATTGAGAGTTATACACTTTACTAGATTTTTTCAGGTTGAATCATACATGTATATGACGGTTGAAAACTTTTATTAATTTATTATGGTTATACATGAATGTAAATGTATACAACACTTGTGTCTCTTTTTGTTTCAATATTTCAATAGTTTTTCTTGACCAAGCAATTTTCCAGTATATTAATTTTGATGTTTAGATTTTTTTTATACGTTTTGTTGAATGCATTAATATTTTTATATATTGATTAGGATATTATGTATAAATTCTAAATTATCCTTCATTCAACCAAGTTTAAATGCATGCTTATTGGTATACAAAGTATTAGGGATAAGGAACACTATATATATATGTATTATTAATGATCATAAAGTAGTATAAGATTTATTAAGTTTGTGTATTTTAACTATACATGTATATGATTCTAATTGGAATCTCTTGTATTGTTTATTTATATTTGTCTCCCTCATCCATTTCATTCCATTTTATATTCTATTTACATATTTCTTTTCTACATTCTTTATAGAGACTAAAAAGTTTTTGAATATATATTCTATATAATGGTTTAAGTATTTTAAAAAATTCTTTACAGTAATACTATTCTGCAATTATTTTTGATCATGATCACACAAAAGAAACGTAAATATAATCTTATAATATTACTTGAAAAATTCTCAATATTTTTTCAATGGCAATCTCAAGTATATTGAACAATGGAATCATAGATCAATTATTATGATTTTAGCGTTGCATGATGTAGGTTTACTTTTCTCATTTGAAAGCATAATCCTTTTTATACTATATATGAATTTTATGTATTCATCTCAAGTATTCTGAGTGACGTCGTATCGTTTTCATATACTGTATATCTTCCGCGGATGTCCAGATATTATTTGCTGTGTAATTAAGCTTTTAACGGATCACCTGTTGTTATTTACATGTTATAAAAGGGTAGCGTGAATATATACAGTGTATCAATATATTCTCTTACATCTTTTGCAATAAATCTCATTCTATATTTTCTACATGGAGTTATTTTCGGATTTTGTGCATAACATTTCGATCCTTATTTCAATTAACAACAATTAACCCAGGGTCCTATGAAACATAATGAAAGGGTGAACAAGAAGCATTGTGAAATGTATGGCCTTGGAGGGGACGAATTGCTAGATTGCTAGATTACTAAAAGATCAGCAAAAAAATATTTCTTGAATATTCGTTAGAGACAAGTTCGCACAGAACCTCTTCAAAATTATTTATTTTAATTCAATTTTTATAACACATTTAAATTCAACAATACAAATTTTAATATTTAACATTTGATGAAAAAACTGATAAAAATACATAAAGGAGCAAGTTTTTTGATGGACAATTCTTGTGGTGGAAGGATATTTAGCAGAAAAATCTGAAAATCTGCACATTTATTAAATTAATTATCTTGGAACTTGAATCTCACGTACTTTTACTCTTTTTTTTCGATATTTTTATCTACTCGATACTTCTGACTAGCTGATCAGCACTTAAGTCGAAAAAAGTTTGATACAAGAAAATATTTAAGGTAGGACAAAACATCCGTGGATTCTATTTTAACCCATTTCTTAAAAAGTACTAAAGAAAAAAGAATAATATTAATATATTGACAGCAATGAATGATCCCTGTAAGAAAAATAATAAGTATTGGTATGTTTGCGTCATATTTTGTGAAAAAATCAGATAATCCTATATATTGGGTCACTTTGGAGCTTACATTTTGGAATGTGTTTACGCTATCTAAGTGCAATAAACAAGCATGTAAATACAGTGTAACTTTTGTTCGATAGATAGTAGAGGGCTAATATTTGGACACATATATAAGGAATCTCCATTCTTTATGTACTACAAAGGCCAAGGTCATATCAAGAGGTCAAAGGTAATATATTGTGGCGTAATCTACTGAATCTTCTACTTTTTTTGCCATTGAAATTTGTTAAATCGCCAACGGTTCAATTTTATTTATTTATACACATTTTGTTCTAAGATCCATTTGGATCATTCTGCTGATTTTTTGTAAAAATTGAATGATACATTTTACATTTTACAAAACTTAAACTATCGAATATTTACATGTGAATTTTCAATTCCAACGCTATGTATGTTCTATTTTTACTTGATATTTTTACTCAAATTTCCCAATATCAATATGACTTACTGATTTAAAGAAACAAAAAGGTTATTTAATGAAAAGTATTACACAAATTCGCAATAGATCAATTGATAATTCTTTCAAAAAAAGCTAATTCTCAAGTCGAATGTCTGATTTCACGATCTTTTTACAGGGGTCTGATAGGCCATATTACAGACTATGTGGGCATAAAATGTGTGGTTGAATTTCTTTCATATCATATATAGAACAAAATGCAAAGTTTCAGAAAAATTGAATTTGAGGAAAAATTTGGCCTATCTATTTGGTCCTACCTTAATTGGCTTTTTAGATTTTTAAAACCCAGACATATGTTCCTTTTGAGTGCAGAAATGTCACACAACAGTTTACACGCATTAATTTGCAAGATTTGTTCAATGATTAATATTATTCAAACTATTTTACGTAAAATAAGATTTTTTTTTTGCCATCGTTTCATCCGAAAAATTATGACAGAGGTTAAGTAAAAGTAATTAACCAAAAAGTTGAAATGAGTGCAAAAAGGTCAACTCGATTGTACCGTAGCTCAGTAAGATGCACACTGAACCCCTATTTTCTCTGCCATTTTGAGTCATACTATATGAGTACTTATCCAAAATATACTTCTCAAAAAATCCTTGATTTAACAAATTTCACTAGTGACATACCTTAAACGGCAGTGCTTTGGTTTACAGAAGACAAATGTGACAATTTCTACTGTCGAAGTGGCAGTGCTTGCAAAGAACAGGTGTAAAGAAGGCAAGAAAATCGAACACAATCCGTTGACTCGTTTTATTAGTTGAATACAGCTTCGCGCACTTAATTTTCACATGGTTGTTCGTAAAAATGAACGTTACATTGTTTCAACGCGATATTGTGTAACGAGGCAATAAAATGTATTTCAAAAGTGATAGTTTAATTTTTAAAACTAAATTTAAAGCTGAATAAGACTAGTAAATAGGCCTACGCCATTTTCGATAATACTACATGCATCTACGATAATGAGCACCTCAAATGAAATACTCATCGCAACTGAGCTCTAGATAAGGTGCGTATTAGGAGATTTACGGATTAAATTTTACAAAATACGCATTGAAAATTAAAATTAAGCGTACAATTACGCATTAGCAATCAAAGATAAGCATTACAAAACGAAAGTACTACGTACAACAGGTTGAAAAATTACAAGTACGACTTACTTAATGATATGAATTGAGGTTAACTCAGTGTTTGATTTTTCTCCAAACATTTAAAAGCCTTTTAGTGACCAGGAATATTCTAGTAATGCCGACAGCGATCTCTATTTCGGGAGGAAGAATCAAGAAAGAAGATGGGCGTATAAGGCGGGCGAAGTGCCTATAGTGCGACAGATAAAAAGTGAAAAATTAAAATCTCAATTATATCTTAATTTTATTTGATATTTCATCTATTAATAAAGTATATTTAATGTAAAATCTCTATAATTTCCAAAAAATCACAGAGACTGAAAATATTTGCCTATGAAAAAGCAAACGCACACTAAAAAGAAGAAAAACGATCAATTTCGCATATTGAAACAACATTTTTCAATATGAGTGGGTCTTCGCTCCATTTTTTTGAAAGATGGTCCTAAAAGTTGGCAATAAAATATACAATTTTTGGTTTACAAAAACATGGAGAGAAGACCCACTATACCTTAAAAGTACACTTTTATGACAAAACACTAACGTGATTTAAATGCCCAAAATCATCAAGAGCCATGTAGCATAGCGGTTAGCGCGTTAGTCTCAATCTTAAAGCAGTACACTATATGAATCGTCGGATTTTTATTGCTAGGGTTCGAATCCAACGAATACCATCTAAATTTTTTTTATAAAAGAAAATATTTTTACAAGATTTTTTTTTCTCAGAAAAGGCATTTCTCTAATAAATAAATTTTAAAATTTCAATAATGGGAAGTTTGTTTAAGTACTAGTACTCAATTCACATATTAAATATGATATTTCATATCTGACGCTATAGGCATTCTGCCCGCCTTGTTCACCCATCTTCTTTAGATTAAAATCAATTTCTATAAATAGAAAGACTATGCACTAGGCATAATCTTTTAATTATAGATTCATTGCCAATTTTACATTTCTCTCAACTTGCCATATTAATGAAGATTTTTCTCTAAGTTTTATTACTCTTGATACGATATCATCTTAAAAGGAGGAAAAGTTTTCTGTGCCTCTGACTCTATGGTACCTTGACCTACTGTATAATCTTCCTTGTTAAAAAAAAAATGCTTCTCAATTTTAGCAAAAAATCTTGTTGGTATATTCAAAATCTATTGAAACAAATGCAGGAACCGATCATGACCTTTGTCTTTTTTTCCCTCTTCAAAATCACTTATATTTCGATTACAAGCTCAAAATTAAAAAAAAATGTAAAAACATTAATACATATTTACAAAATACTCTTAAATCATTTTACTGATTTGCTGAAAATCAAAATCTGCATTGATTTGAAAATCAGGGAGTAAATGCACTTTGGGGTAAAAATTATCTGGAGCTCTGTCGCATTCACTGCACCTTTTTACCTTATAGTCAGGAGTGTCGGCGTGGAATGCCAACCAGTGCTCTTACTGGTTATCTGGCATTAATTTTGTTTACATTTAACATGTATTGCAATTACGTGTATTTACTGCACTGACCTGTGAAATTGTTGTTAGTCTCCTTGATATATATATCACTCGTCTGCATTAGAAGAAGTACACAGTTATGTTTTGTCGCTACCGAGTGTTATATAGCACACGTCCGTCTTCATCGATGGCAGTTGATGATACTGAAGGAGACTTAGTGAGTGGCTGTACATACAGAGGTCCTTGGATATAGCGATAGACCTATCGAATATGGCGAACTTTTTCACAGATCGTATGCGCGTTCAGGTTAAAGTCTATTTAAAAAGTAAAAGCATAATTCTTTATTATGATTTTTTTGTTGTTATATTTTTGTAAACTATTGGTTGATAAATAATACCAAATGGCACTTAAAATTTGTCGTCAATTGCAGTCGTCTCTCTCTCTCTCTCTTATTAACATGACTCTAATGCACAAGAAGCAAACTGTGTCTTTCAATTGTTCGACTGCTTTCTATGTTATCTAACATCAAGAAAGATGTGTCCACTGCAAAATTTCAAAGTTTCCACCTGTGACAGTAGAGGAGTGTTGCAGTCAATTTACTATTCAAAAAAATTGTCTCATTTTCTTACATTTTGGTATGGTTCATTCTGTAGCATTTTCACTTTTTGGTGCTACATTTCGCCAAGAGCAAGACGAATATGCCAAATGAGCAAATTACTTAATTAGTTACTTATTTAATACTCCTCTGAAGTTAATTTGAAATTTTCAACTTCTTTTTAAATAGTTTCAAAGAAAGTTTGATATATTCTATTTGAAAACACCTATTGTAGAAACATAATACTGTTAATTGTAACATCGTCTCCTTGAATATCGACTTTTAAAATCTAAAATAAAGATTTTAAAGGGCATGAAACTCTGACTTGAGATATGTTATACATCTCAGGGTTCTTATCTTGCTAACTTGAGGTTTATGCATAAAGACCATAAACTGAGTGCATCAATATAACATTTGACAATCACAATTTTAAAAATGAGGCAAAACCTTCTTCACTTGTTTAAATTAAGATGTTTTACAAACTTACAAATTTTAAAGACAAAATTTAAAATACTAATGCAACTCAAGATATTCAAAATAAACATTCCGCTTTTAAAAGCTGTTCTCAGTTTATGGCCTCGATAAATGAGGCTTGATGCTGACTGGATTCTTCTATTTATATCATTTCGGGGTGGAGACACTGTTTGTGAGAACCAAACAGGAAGACAAATTCCCCGGCACGTGATGCTGTGTTTACGAGTTGGCTGTTCTATAAAAGACCAGCTTTTCCATCTACATTTCACTTTGGAGTTTGCAACCCTTGACGTAAGACAGAATGAGTCAACAACCAAAAGCACCAAAACCAAAACCTCAGCCATCTCCTCAGGATCCCCCGCCAATACAGCTACCACCTCAGCAGAATCCCAACGCACCACGTCCCCAACAGCAACAGCATCAACAGCAACATCAACAACATCAGCAACATCAACAGCAACATCATCACCAACAGCACCAAGGACATCATCATAAATAATGTATAAAACAGGTAATTGTGTTTACGAAAAAAAAGTTCCTGTTTCAACAAAATAATGAAGCAAATGGTGACAGGTAGTTATTTCTATGCTACACTATTTGAAAATGATACTGATCATTAAATAGGAAATGAGCATTTTTTTGGGTCAAAATTACCGTTCAATAATCTAATATTTTTCTATCAGCTAATATTCTTATTTGTAAGTGTTTAATATATTAAATGGGATTTCAGTATTTATATAACCTGAATTTTCGCCCTTTAAAATCAATCTGAAATTTATTTCTCTTTAGATTTGAAGTCAATAGAAAGGAAACCAGGAAGGAAAAAGAAGTGCATTTCAATGAATTGCTTTATATAGAGGACTTTGTTTAACACGATTTTGCTTTTCTATGTACTGTCAATATAAATGACATTAAATATTCTCTAGCTCTATCTTTGTTAAAACCAATTCATATCCATTAATCCTTGTAAACAAAATACAGTAAAGCAAAGAAATCTCGTTTCTTTATAATTGAATATTTCATCATCAGTTTTACGATTACAGTGTATACTATAATTTTGGCATGGTTTGATATTTTTTCAAAAGTATATGTATTTCAATTTCAACCAACCATACCTTTTTGTAACCCTCAGGTACACTTTTTTAGATAATAATAATGAATATTATTTAGACATATTATCATGATTATTGCAGATTAACATCTAAGTAAAATTTATTTAAAAACTGGTGTTACAATATAACTTATAGTAAACAGTAATCGGTAAAACGTTTGAAAATTTTGAATTTAAAATCAATTTTAATGAATTATTTAAAACTCTTACAAAGTGCTTCAGAAATGGAAAGGTTTGAAAGACATGAAAACATTTTGTTTTCAACCACTGCATTCCTCTGCAAGTCACCCAAAAAGACATTTTTGTCAACGCTTAGAAGAAAACCTTCCAGGGAGCACAAGAGATGCTTACTCATCGACGGCACTTGATCTGTTTCTTACATGTGTGTTCTAGAGGTTCTTGTTTACCAATATAAATCTCAATTTATATGTTTTACTGGAATTTATAATTACTTTTTTTCTCTTTTTTTTATTTCATAAAATCTTATTGTTTTTTAACACTTCTCTCTTATTTCTATGGATATGGTAGAGTGTGTTCTATATACCCGATGCTGAGCCATCTAATTGATTTTTGTTATTTCCAACATGAATTTTGATGACTTATTACAATAATGTACAAAGTATGCAATGCAGTTATCTCTCTTTGCATATAAGTTTTAAGCAACAGCGTGTCTTGCTTCTTAATCTGCTAAAAAAGCAATGTGTTAAAATTGTTGAATAAAAACAAATCATATGACTCGTAAAACTGATTTTAAAAAACAACAACTGGGCATTAACCTGCCAGGGACTTTTAATGAAACTGGCGACAAATTGCAAAAACAAAACAAAACATAAGATCACCAGGAAAGACAATTCAAGTTTGCAAAGTTGAATAAACGTATACGTTTTTAAACAGGCCTGAAAAAATAAGATTACAGTTAGTAATAGAAACAAAAAAAAAGAACATGTATATCAACAGCACCAAAACATCGGAACACTGGGTTTCAGAAAGCTTGTCTAAGGAGAATTCAGCCTCCTCTGACGTCTGTTAACTCTCTCATAATATCTTTACGAGTAAAAGAACGTTCCATTTATGTGTATGTCGAATTCGTTTCTGTATTTAATTGCATTGAGACTCCATCTCTTGCCGCTATATAGGGTTGTTAAAGAAGATAAACGAAGGCTATTCAATAAATAATGTCATCGGTGCTCGGAAAGAAAGAAATAACGTTTTTCAGTGATTTAGTCTTCATGATGATTTCACTTAAATATGTCCGTAACATTTTTATCCAATTTCTAATTGTTTTTAGAACATATTTTTTAGTATGTTCCTTTGTATATTGTAATATATACAAATCTAGGTGTTTAGTTTAGTTTCGGAAATGAAACAGGTCAAAGGTTGAAAGATCTGGCGAATACTGTTGGTGTGACAAAACATATTAACTTTCTGTTTTTCCACAAACTCCTTTACTCTTCATGGCCTGTGGTTTTGGACGCTGTCATGAAGAAATTTAATGTAGTGGAATCCTGATTCTTGTTCCTTCGATTCCTCTCATAAACTTTTCGATTTTTTTGCAAACATTTAGCTTTTTAGACTCTTTCAGAAATTGAACTGCCTCCCCAACTAAGAATTTGAACAACAAGATCTTTGATATTTAGAAAAATAGCATACTCCAGTATACGCTGTTTTTGTGCTCTTGCAGTTCTTTGATCTTCTCAGGTCTTTGCGGTTAAGCTAAGTGCATTTTATGGTAAATTTATTCTAAGGTTTTAAAGCAATCGATTCAAGTTTCATTATCTGTTTTAATTTCAAGTCCAAAGGTGGATAAGTGCATTGTTTTGATTTTTAAAAGAATGATTGTTTAGATTTTCTTTCACGGTTATACTCATTTTTCAAAACATAGGGTGATTTTGAGTATTAGGCTTTTTTACTGTCAAATGTTTCTTTAAAACATTGTGAAGTACCCCTAAAATGATGCCCATCAAATTTGCTATGTGTAATAAAGTTAATCAAACATAATCAGTGATAATTTGTTGAATTTTTGCAAACGGAACATTATTTGTGGTAAGTTCTTGTCGCCAAGGATGGTACCCATTTTTCTTGCCCTTTGTATCAATTTTGTACATTGACATCCTCTTTCTCATGTATGTATAAAATAGATTTTGGTTGCTGCAAAATTTACATCTTTCAGTTAATATTTCTTTGGGATTATTTACAAGATTAACAGCAACTTTAATCTAACGAAGAGGTTAATTTCAATTTCGTAAAAGTATTTTTTACTATCCAGTTGTAATGCAGTGTCTCGAATAGTCCTTGATTTCAAGCTTCCCACAATGAAATTAAAAATAACTACATAAACAGTAAACGATTCATTTAAGATTCAAAACATACTCCATGGGGCCTAAGATAAAAATTAATTTGTTTACAGTTGCCTACCAACCCACTGAAAATGCAGCCGACCCAAACGTTTTTTAACCATTTTGTAATTTATTATTTTTTTTTAGAATATGAAACTTTCATTTTCAATTTTTTTACTTTTGTTTTTATCTATCAGTGGTTTATAACAAGAGTGGATCTTACTCATGTTTAGTATGCTTATGAAAACATGGAAAAACTCTATTATTTGTTATTTTATAACAAAAATCTCTACTTTATTTTTTTTTTCAAAAAAAAAAGGTTGCCTATCTACCTACCCAGTCTGAAAATTATAGGTCAGCAACTGCAAACTAAGATTTTTTTAAGCTTGGCCTGGGATGTTGTTTCATGTTAGTGCAGCAAGTATACGAGCAGATATAATGCATGATTTTAATATAATAAGATTTATGTATAATAAGTAGAACACCTAAATACGAAGTAGATGTGACAGTTCTAGGCTCTTTTTTTTAATTCTTAGTTCTTTGAAATATGTGTAATTAAATGCATATAGTCGACACATAAATTAAAGTAATTGGAAAAAGATTAAATAATATGTCAGAATGTTTTCAATCTCTCATATAATGAAGAACATACCCAAATAATTACAAAAATTTTTATCTATTTATCTCTCCCCTCAAACTAACGAGAAATAGGTTATTTACCATGTTATATATTTGGATGTGGGGGTAAGTCTCGTACGACAGCTATTTTTTCCGATATAATTTTTTATACAGTCCGTCTCAATAGAATATATTAAGGAATTTGTCAATTTATTTGAGAAGGACAATTAGTTGTTGTCCGTGGATAATCTAGCACATTGTTAGACGGTCTGATTTGAAAAGAAATCATAGTACCAATTTTGTAAATATCACCCTGTCACATGATGTATGTGGAATTAAATGCAAGTCATATTTTTGAGAAGCAATTGCACGCAATCCCAATAAATATATTTTTAAACTAATTTTCCACTGACAAAACAATTTTCTTTCATATATAGATAGTCTAGCACAACATACAGATCCAAGCGTTGCAAAAACCTTTGATTTATGCCGCCGATATTTTATCGCTCATTTAGGATATACCCCCGGTATTTTCTTTATTATTGTTCATTCACCAAATTTATAAGTAATTTTTTATAATCAAACATACATTTAACCCTCATTTCTGATAATTTACTTACCTTTCAAAGCTAACTAAAGGTCGTTTGTGGTGACGGACGTCGAAATGGGATTCTTTTAAACCGACATTACAAAACTATTTACAATTACATGTATAGGACTGTTTCGGACTGTTAAAATGGAAATTAAGTACCACAAATAAGAGTTGAATATAAGATTAATAATCAGATACCATTCTCAAAGCCAGAAAAAGCATTAACTTCAAAGAAATAATACCTAAAGTAGCGACACAAATCTAGGGCCTAAATCGAAAGTTTTTACAACGCTTGGATCTGTAGCTCTCTGCTTTATCTTTTCAATCTTTTTTTTTCAAAGAGAGAGGACTACAGATCTGCAGCTAATGATGATTTAGCTGATTTAGCTGACAGCAGAATAATATTTAAATAGAATAAAATTTTACATTATTTCATCGTTGAATATAATTAATAAACAATTAGATATTAAAGGCCATCATAAAAAAAATTCTGCCTGTCCAATTTATCATTTTAATTTTTTTATAATCGGATTAAACTTACTGCTCTGCAAGAATTCACCACTCATTATAAAGTGATGTTTCATTCCGTTATTATTGCAAATATTTTATTTTAATTGTTTCAGTTGTGCTAGAGAATTTATCAATTGAAAATTAAAAGGTGCTTTACGCTATCCTTTTCTAAATATATCGAACAATCAATTAATAAAAATGAACAGTGTTTCATTCCCATAATTACATTAATCAATTTTTTTTACAATGGTATATAACCATACCTCCAAATTGTAAACAACTATTTCTTTGTAATAAAACTGTAAACAACATTTTTTTGTAATAAATCACAAAGCAAAACCTATAGAACACACAATTGTTTTTCTCAATGAAATATATAAATATATTAACATGTACATAAACATTACAATGTTCACATTTTTAACTAGTCATCTACTGTTTACGTTTATCAAATAAACATTGAATTAATTGAAAAAATACATAAAATACGGTTTTGAAAACAGAGGAAAAGGCGAAATATCTGGTCCATTTATGAATATTTCATTTATTTACAATGGAATTTAAATGAATGAAACACCAAATCCATAACATCTAAAAAAGAAATGGATCTTACATCTATGTTGAACCCACAAAGAGATTTCAGGATTGAATATTTTAACCCATTTTTATTCTATTGGAATCACTTTGAAACCTTATTCATACATGTATTACATGTAAGAGCAAGCGATGTTATGTTGATTTAAAAAAAAAAATATAATTATCAGATGTCGAAAGGATGTCGATCTCATGTAGCAAACGCCGATGGGAAATGTTAAAGGAAACGCATTGCACGTGTACCTTTAGAAAAGGAAAGCTATTTATGAACAAACCATGTTTTAAAACATACATATAAAGAGAGGGGTGGATTTTTTATTTCTTTCTCATGGTTTCTCATGGTTCTTCTGGCAAAATTGAACATTGTAAATACATGAATTATTTAAATATAATATAAAAAGACCAAAAAAAAAAAAATCAAACATTTTTTTATTTTTTATTTTTCGCTTTCTTTCTCTCTCTCGTGCTTTCTTTCTCTCTCTAAATACAGCCTATGTCTATTCAAAAAAGAGAGAACAAACTTTAAGCATAGACTTTGGTTACATTCATATCAATATATATATATATATATATATATATATGCATGTTAATATGCTAGCTAGAAACACTACGAAAAAAATAAAGAAGATTTTTTTTTTCTGTATTGAAAATGTTTGATTCTAGCCGAGAGGTAAGGTGGACTGGCCTCATCCAAAATGAATGTTTTTTTGAAAATGTTTTGAAACCTTTATTGATGTGAATTATCGTCTTTTCCAACACGTTATATACATGTACTTTCCAAAAACTTTCATCGGAAATGTTTTGTCTACTTGTTAAAATGATCTTGCATGTGAAGAAGAAGATAATTAAACTAGCTTCCGTTTTTTTTTAATTAAAAATGTGCATTCTTACAACCCAATCTTGCGGGAATATTAGAACAACATTTTTCCTTCTAGATCTTCTTGGAATACTCTTAATGTTTTCACAAATATTTTGCTGTCGGAAACATAACGAATGTATAAACAAATGCGTGTCGATGTCTTTGATTTTGTTGGTGTATGAATACAAAAATTTTCACAATGTTATTATGAAAAAAGACATGAAAGGAAACAATGGACATGTACTGGCATAAAACATACGTTAATGACTAATCATTATTACTACCTTCATTTTTTCTCTTGTCTAAATTACAATCGTGTCTTGTTTGTACAATTATGACCTCTTTAAGGGACGTTCTTGAGTTTAGGACGCATGTAATAGGAAATCAAAATGATATACCCTTTATTTGTTCCATCACAGTAAAAATGTTAAAATTTACTTGACATGTATACTATATTAAGGACCAATGTGAGCACCTTCAATGGTGGAAATAATTCTTCAGTAAATATATTGCCGATGATATTTATTAAGTGTTTCCAATTTATTAAGCTTGGAAGAAAATGTAAAGTGAGGAAATAGAAAAAAAACATTAGTAAACAAGAAGCAAAAAAAAAAAAAAACAGAACCAGGCATGCTCAAAGATCAAAGAATACAAATCTAAGTGGCCCGAAATTATATTCGAACCGGCGACTACAGGATTTACTGCTTACTCCTGGATTCTACAGCAAATCTCGTCTGTGAATGACCTAAGTCAATAAAAAATATGAATAGCAACTGTTCCTGGATGTTAATGGGTAGCAATTGCGGTATAAGCACGGTATGATAATTTGTGGACACGGCCAGGTGTGTTATAGGACCGACGACACCCAAAAATATTAATTCAATGCTAAATAAACCTGAAATCCGAAAAGTTATTTTGAAGAAATACTAAAAGTAATCTAAACTCAAATGTAACTTTTGCTTGAAATACCAATTCAAGTCAGAAATTATTTATTTTATTTTCATACAACTATATATAAAATAAACAGAATTAAAATTTCAGTTTGTGTTGAAAATCCTTTGTGAAATGTACCACAGTTTATTAACTATGAACGGAATTTCACACATCAACCACAGCTCCAAATTGTAAAAAAAAAAACATTTCTTTGTAAAAAAAAAAAATACGAAAAAGTATTTTATAAACATGTACAACTGCTTTTCTCAATGAAATATATTTGCATTACAAATTTCATATTTTGTAACTTTTCATCTTCTGTATGGAAGGGAATTACCGCCAAAAGTCTATGTATCTTGCTTTTATTCTTATTCTGCCTACTTCTTCATGCTTTGTTATTATTGTAATTATATGTCACTTTATTGTTTTCATATTCGTCTTTATTACATTTCACTTTGACTTTTATCCTTCTTCATTTTTTCCTTACTTCTATGTTTCTTTATTCTTGTTAAGTCATTTTATTCTCTTTGAAATTGATACAGTATCTTAAATGATAATCTCTATTACGAACGTTAACTCAATCAAGCAAACAATGAAGCATATTCAATGAAGACGAATACGAGTTGTCCTAATTTAGTGCCGCATTATAACGCTAGGTGGCAGGGGTGTTCGCTAAGAGTGTTGGTAAAATTAGGTAAGCAAACCGGGCCGGGGTTATTCGAGTTTTTTTTCAAATTTTCTGCCTTAATACTTTTATCAATGGAACTTAGATTTTTAATGAATGATGTTTGTTGTTAGTTCAGGTATGTACCCGATACATGCCATTCCCTCGGAAGTCTCGCTAAATGGTAAGATTTCTCCTGGAAGACTGACAACATAGTGATCTGCTTCCTTCGGAAGACTATACAGTGGGACTTCCCCCGGGGTATAGCTAGTCTTCCGTGGGAAATCTCGCTATTAATAACAATTCGCCCCCCTCCCCTTCATAGCAACCCCTCCCCGAATAGTTTTTTTTAATCGTAAAACGATGTTTATATATATACAAACGTTTTCAGTTTTTGAAGAAAAGTTATCCGTCCTATACACATGATACATGTATGAATAAATATTTAAATAATATCATTTTAAAAGTGCTTTATAATTAAATCATTTTAACCAATATGTAAACATAGATAATCTTCACGAGTACATATGGATAATGATCCCCCCCACCCCGCGTGGCACTGTGGTTACGGCGTCTGCTTTAGAGTCACGAAGTACAGAAGTAAGGAGTCGATCAATACGTCGTGGGTAAGAATCCCACTGTAGGACGTGGAGTTCAATCCATCGGATGAAATCTAGACCTTGTTATTCGAGGTCCCGTGTCGCAGTAGGTGCTGGCACGAAAAAAGATCCCTCACTGCTCAATGGCTATAAGTGCCAAGACGTATATAGGACAAATTTGCATCTCTCCACCGGCAACATGTGGCTTCTCCTTTTGAGTTAAAATTCTCGCAAGGGACATTATACAATGTACAATCAAACCACCAAAGTCTCAATATATATACTGACTTCCGGGTGGACGACCTCCTATGGGGTAAGTTTCGCCGGTAGAGGGTTGGGCGGCCACGAAACATTTTCCTAAACGTAACTTTTTACTACTGGAAAAGTTCAGTGAAAGGCTTGTTGCCCCCATCCCTTACCCTTTTTGTTGCAGTAATAATAGTCAATTCATATATTAAAAGTCATGTACTTATTTGGCTTGAGTAAAATAAGTTGACGACCCCTCCCCCCTCACCATCACCAAACAGAATTTTCGAGTTCTAAGATTTTTTAGCTCTCCTGGCTGATCACAACCACGATGCGTACTAAAGATATTTCTTTCTTTATTGAAAATTAAGTGCTATTTTAATATAAGATATCAACACTGAAAATAAGACCAGGGAGTTTCCAGTATGTCTGGATGCACGAAGCCTAGTTCCTACTTCGCCTACCATGCACAGATCTAGAGGGGGGTGGGGTGTAAGGACCCCCTGGAATTTATAAGGTTTAAATAAAAATGTATATACTAATGCAAGGAAAAAAAGTTAAACGCTCCGTACGAAATAGGATTTTGACGTTTGGGCGAGTTTAGGTTTTTTTATGCTCGTCAAGAAATTTCTGGGATTGGAATTTTTTTTTTGGACTGGGGTGGAACCCCCCCCCCCCCCCCCCCCCCCCCCCCCCCCCCCCCCCCCCCCCCCCCC
>PRKT01000364.1:185999-229778 GCA_003671525.1 Saccostrea glomerata | reverse complement strand
TTTGGTTACCTAGTTTTACCAACACTCGTAGCGAACACCACACCACCTAGCGTTATAATGCCGCACTAAATTTTGACGGTTTGACAACTTCCATTAGTCTTCATTGAATATGCTTCATTGTTTGCGTGATTGAATAATTTATTTAAGAAACTGTTTAAGTTTAAAAGAAGGTAGAATTAATTTACAAGAATAAAGCAACATAGAAGTAAGGAAAAAATGAAGAAGGATAAAAGTCAAAATGAAATGTAATAAAGACGAATATGAAAACAATAAAGTGACATATAATTACAATAATAACAAAGCATAAAGAAGTAGGCAGAATAAGAATAAAAGCAAGATACATAGACTTTTGGCGGTAGTTCCCTTCCATACTTCTGTGAGTAAGAGTTGCGTCTTTTAAAAAAAAACAACAAAAAACATTAATTTAATTGGTGAAATACATATATTACAAGATTTTGAAAAAAAGAGAAAAGACAAAATATCTTGTCTCTTAATTCCCTAACTATTTTTATTAGTATCACTATTAAACCATATTCGGTATTAAGAGCAAGCGACCTTATGTTGATTTAAAAAATATATATATATGATTAATGGATGTCCAGCGATGTTGCTTTCATGTAGGAAACACCGACAGGAAATGTTTTTAAGGAAACCCATTGTACGATCTCGTGCATGTAAAAGAGAAAGCTATTTTCATAAACAAACCATCTCTAAAAACAAACATACAAACAGAAGAATTTATTTTTCTTTATCATGTTTTTCTGGCAAAGTTGAACACTGAAATACATGAATTTGATTTAATTTATTATATAAAAAAGAAACACTTTTCACTCTCTCTCTCTCTCTCTCTCTCTCTCTCTCTCTTGAATTCACCCTTAGCAGATGGGAAAGAAATATATTTTGGAGTATTTATTTTAGACAAGTTTTAAGTATTTGTTAGAGCATATATCAAACATACTTTTGATACCTGGGTTGTTTTATATGAAATACTGATTTTTTCTGCAGACTTACGCGTCGTGGTGATTCAGATTTGGTGCAGTGTACAAGTATGTCGACTGTTTCAAGTACGATAACGAAACTGAATTGACGGCAGTTGACGTTAGCGATTATCTTATAATCAACCCCTTTAAAGGAACAAGATACTTTTCATTCATGCTTTTGATGTTCTTCATTATAATTAAAACTAATACATTTCCTGACATAAAATAAAATATTTAAAAAAGGAAACAACTTTCAAATAGAACTGAACAATTAAAAACATTCAACAAAGCTGAACAACCACGTTTTGACGAATTTAAAGCTGTAAGATCGTAAAAATGAGAGCAAACAAAGATTAAGAAACAGACCAAAACGAATATGTTTAACTTTACCATCCATGAAGAAAACAAAAACATCTCCCTTGAAATAACGATAAAAAGGGAAGGCAAAGACCAAAGCAAATACAAGTCGACTTCACTAAAAGAGTTCTTAATTCTTCGCCATTTATTTCGTATAGTTTAATTTAGGTGGCATAAATTCGAATAACCTGATTCGGAAAACACTCCCGATTTTTAAAGTGGTTAACTATATACTCCTATAGAAAAAATGTCTCCTCTTCTCAGAGATTACTACCATTAACATAAGTGCCATAAGAAACAAAGGATGTTTGAAATCTTAGGATATTTCAGCCATATGTCAACCTAACACAAATTCGCCCCATTTATGCAGTGGTTAGCGTGTCTGCTCTAGAGTCGCAAAGTAAGGATTTAAACCTTGCTTCGCGGATTAGAATCCAACTGTGGGACGCAGAGGCCGTCGTTATGATGGTTCTGTGTCGCAGTAGGTGCTGGAACGAAAAAGATACCTCCCTACTCAATGGCCCTTAGTGCCGAGTATGCACTGTAGGACAAAATATGCATATGAATAAAAAATTATCGAAAGAGATATTAAACGACATACTAAGAAACAAACCTAACGCAAATGCAGGTCATGATCAGCAGCAAAAAAAAAAAAAAAAACCAAACAGGGAGCCGTGCGAGTTGGTCTGTTGGGACTTTGTTGTCCAGTAAAGGCTGTTTAGATTCGGTATTTATAGGTAAAATACAAGTGCGTCACAAACTGTTACCAACACTGAGATCTACATAGTACAGGAAAGTAAAATATGTTGGAGGAAACCGAAACTTGGGATGTCGGAAAGAACAATCTCGAAATAGAAGAAAATAGGATGTGTTAACTTTATCTTTGTGTGCAAGGGTTAATAACCGAGTGGAAAATCACCCGAAAGAAATGGCCATTGTCATGTTGTAACTTGTTTTCTAAAACATCTCACTTGACTTGCACAATAAAATTATCAAAAAAAGATTTTTTTTGGGGGGGGGGGGGGAGGGGGGGGGGGGGTAATTATTGTTGTGAAAAATCGCTTTGCATTCCTTTCCTCTACCATTTTATCTAAAGCTATTGTTGTTTGAAAGGAATTTTTATTATGTAGCGTGTTTGTTTGATAAATAATTACATCTTACAAAAACATATTGTTCAGGTGAAAGAGTAGCTAGTGCATCAAGGGGTTAATGATCACGTGTATGAGGTTTGAAGAGGAGTGTCCTTATAATTGTGAAAGATTAGCCCAATTTTAAGTCTTTTTTTTACTTTTAGTAAAATAAATGAGTTCTTTCCTAATAATAAGTTGAGTTAACTAATATAAAAGAAATATATATAATAAAAAGCATTACGTGTATTGAATTGATAAGACTAACATAGAGAGACTGTAATAATAATATCCTTCAATATCAATAATCCTTTAATTAAAATTACACAGTAGAAGGTTTCAAGGTAAGAATGCAAGCAGAAAACATTATTTTGCATTGGTAAATATTCAAAATATAAAAACATCAAATGTATATAAAATTTGGAACTAACTTCTGTAACTAGATGTTTTCAAAGAAACTACTCAAACATATTAGGTAATTAACATTACACGACAAAATGGTCTATAATTTTAATCTAAACAACAGTTAATATAATATATAATATATATTACATGCATCGACAAAAATGACACGTTTTGTAGTCTGTGGACCTGTTTCCCATATAAAAAAGCAACCTTGTTTTTCATTCAACTCAAAAAATTCTGAAAAGTTGTAATTTTTTTTATTATGAAGGCCGTGTCTCCGCTTAAGAGAGCATGTAATTAAAGTCTAATCTGATCCAGATCTTTGACGAATTAAAAAGGTACAAAATTGCAAAAGCTATAGGAAAAGTATCAAAGTATTGATTAAAAACACTTAATATGCAAGCTATTTTGAAAAAAAAAAATTAAGTCTTCAAGCAAACAATTTCTTTTTTTTTTACAAATACGTATGTGGATATTTGTAGAAGCTTTTTGCATCGTCTAAAAGTCAAATCTGCGGTTTCGCAAAGAAAACGAGAATGAAGCCTTTAATCATAAAAATCTATAACTCTTTTTCACAAATGTATGGTAGCTCTGAGTAACAGCTGTCATCGTCCCAGCTGCCTGTAGGAAGCACTACAACGCAGTCCTGGCCGCCGATATTGTTCGGCTCAGCGGAATGCCAGTTAACAAACGATACCTTTTCTTTCGATCGACTCCAGATGAATTTGTTCTCGCTTTCGATGTCGTTCGCTCCGATCCACACAGGGCAGGGGTATGCCGGATCACTGCAGAGACCTAACATTTCCATAAAATAAAGAATAAATTATACGGGCAGTTCCCCGCTTTGTGGTTGGATATGATGTTTATCTAATAAGATGTGTGTGATTCGTATACTCAAGCCCTAGCAACAATTTTGATATAATATCCAAACAAAAATTATAAAAAAAGAGTTTCTTTCTATGCATCACTATCAATCTTTTAAAAAAAAAAAATTTCATACGTGAATCCTAATAAATTCTCAACAACATGTACGTTAAGGAAAGTCTTAGTTCACATTCGTAATGCACGTCATGAAAAATTTAGGCCTAACAGGCGGCAAAACCTGTCAGTTTCATGGAATATCTGTTGTGAAGTCCTGATCACGGCAGCGCGATTTCCAAAAAATAAAAAAAACCAGTGATATCCTTTGTAAAAGTTAAAATGTGTACATGAAATAAATCGGAGGTCGTCTACACTTCTATGAATTATTGAAGCATAGAGCAAGTATTTGGAGTTTAATTTTTGAAAAATGCCATTATATTTTTTGTTAGGTTTTCTAAAGGGCAACACAAACTTATATGTGCTTTAAAAGGAAGCATGATCAAGGAAAGGTAAAACAAAGTCACATTATTTGACTGAAAAAGTGGAGGGGCAATTTTAGATACCATGCCACTATCTTTATACTAAGTAAATTCTTATATTATTAATAGCTACATACAGGGGGTTTCAACAAACATTTCCCGACTTTTGATGTCTATATTTTTGCACAATAATAAAATATTTATAACATTATAAATGTATTTAAAAGCCCATTTTCTTGTTAAACCATTATGATATAAAAAATATCAAATAAAGTAATTACATTTTTCCATTGAAGTTTTGATGACATTTTCAAAAAATAAGTTTGTAATTTTTTTTTGTTCAGAAAAGGATATATGGATTTTTAAAAACTAAACAATACAAGCAGAAAGTCTCCAAAACTCCAAAATCATCAATATTAGTGCATAACATTTTGAAAAAAAAGGACTCGTATAAAAACTATATTTCTAGGAAACAGGCTTTTCAATAAAAATGTTCAAATATATGTCATAAATGACTCTAGAGACAAAACGAGGATGCTGACTGAAAATATCATGATTTTTTAGAACACATAAAAATAACATTAAATTGAAAACTGCTGCTCATGTTCAAACTTTGAAAATGCCTGTCTAAAAATTACTTGATTCAGAATTAATTCAACTTTCAAGTCGATCAAATTGTTTGGTGATGTGGTTATATTTTTTGCCAAAAATCTTTCGTCAATACTATCTAACTTTATATTTAAATCGCAAAGTCGGGACATGTTTGGTGAAACATCTTGTACCATGCTATTACCTTTATATTCAGACAATCTTAATATTATTCATAGGTATGTATTTAATCAGTTCATAATCATTCGAATGACAATTTCAATAATGTACGCTTGTTTGATTAACATGCAATTTCTTGGTACATTTTTAAAAGATCAAGCTGTTTTTGTTACAAAAAAAAAAGTTCCCCGTATGGCAGCTTATATCGAGGGATGAAGTTGCTCAAATGCAAATCAAACTCCAAAGTCAAAAGTAAAAAATGTTCTTCGTATCCAAAGCAAAGGAGTCTCATCACAAGGAATATACTTGTAAAATATATAAGCTTAGGACTAAAGGTTCAAAAGTTATTGTCAGGGTTAAAGTTGTTTACATGTGGGTCAAAATCTAAATTCATGGTCAAAAGGTCAAATGCTTTTATTAACATTGAAGGTATATTCACAGTGAATATGCATTTCAAGTGCAGATTGAAAGGCCTAGCAAGTTTTGCCCACGGTTCATTTTTTTCAAATTGGTCAAATTTTGAGTTGAAGGTCAAAAGGTCTCATATTTTACATCAATTGACAGGTAGTATCAAAGTGAATACACATGAAAAGTACTAGTATGAGAGACTAACTCAAACTATTCAACAGTTCGGGATATGGATAACGTTTGGAATTTTTTCTTAAAGTTGTGGAGTTTTGGAGAGGGCTTATAAAGGCTTTGCCTGCTGCCCAATCCGTTTATGTATTTTTTACATAATAAAATGTGTTCAAATTCAGAATCCCCGATTACGGGGGCGTAAAAACACTTATCATACCTACTTATTATTGCTAGAAAATAATTGACCACGCAAATATCAATTCTGCATCAAATGTTAATTACAAACAACATAAAACTTACTAGTGTCAATAATCTCTAAGAAGGTTTTTTGGAGAAAATCATTTTCCTCTTTTTTTGTCACTTCAACAAGATAAGCGTTTTTCTTCTCACAATTCTCCTGTAATGAATAAATATTCTAAATATGAAGTACACATTTATTTATCCAACATTTCATTACATATGTCTTTTTTATTTAAAAACTTCCATAATAATGCAAAGTAACCTTAAAAGTGTATGGATAAGTAGAGGTTGAAATTGAAATAAAAATAACCAAAACACTTTGATTTTTATTTTTTAATTTAGAAATTTGAATACATTAACATTCTAAAACTCGGAATTGTTTTAGACATTTAATTTGTTATGTGTTACACGGATCGTTATTCACATTAGATGAACGTTGATTTTTTTTTAAAATGTACTACAAATACATTCAAAGAAGCATTTCATTTAAAAAATTGAAAAGAACAACAACAAATGGAACTTGTAAGGAAACAAAGCTTAGCCTTGAGATATTACAAAATAACCACTTTACATTTTCAGCTGGTTTTTTCTCTTAATATTTTGCATGTTTTATTTTTAATGCTCTGGTAGTTGCTGTTATTTCTTGATTTACCTTGGCTGTATGCCATGTAACATTGGTTTCATATTTGTAATAACAATGGTTTTCAAATTCAACCCAACCATTTTCGCAGCCTGAAAAAGAAAGACAATAAAAATGTTAAATTTACACTGAATACATGTAATATCGAAATAACATATCATTTTAAACTTTTATCTAGATGTAAATATATCGTGGTCATGTGATTAAATACCAAAAGATTAGAAAATGATACCTTATTTCTTATATGTACATTTGTTACTGATTTTTCACAAATACTTTGAGACTAAAATTTTCAAACCCGAACGGTAAAGATCGAATGAGTTGACCATTTAGCTCACGCATGACGTCACTTTGAAAATTACTTAGTAGATGGTTTCAGTTATGACTAAACAATCAATTTATGACGAACCTCATTTTACAAAGATTTAAAAACGTTTTGTTAAAACAATGTTATGAAAGAGAAACCATTTGCAAAGAAATTTAATGTAAAATGAACGTATCGTAGATGTTGCGATTACAGAACATAGGCATAATATAGATATAGATATACAGAATATAGGCACCGTGAATTTTATATTTAGTCATGACCACAACACTCACTCACGATCTAGTGAAAAATGTACTTATTTTGATTCTTAAAAGCTAAACTTTTAGCAAGGCAAAAACCTAATTTCATTTAATATTGATCAGCTTTCAAGTTTTCAGAATTGACAAGATATGGTAATGGCTGATTATGGTCCCTTATTTGATCTAAAACATATTCGGAAGATTGCTAAAATTGTGATAGTTAAAAATTAAGATATTAAAATTTTGGTTGTTTTAAAACCAGCACTTATTTTGATTTCAGGGTGCAGAAGTAGCATATTTTCCTGGATTTAGGCACTTTTCTTTTCGGGAAACATGCAACACAGGCTTGCCTATTTGCTATTTTTATACATTAAATGCACCTGATACTATTGTATGAAATATATATGTATTTGGTAGATAAGCAAGCATGTGCTTTATGTTTTCTGTATCAAAATGTGCTGTTAGATTGACGGAAATTTGCCCAAGAATGAGAAAATTCGAAAATTGAGAAGTTTTCTGACCTCTGTGTGACCTATGTGTATACTATAACTTAAAACTAATACTCATTATGTGGCAAGGGAAATTACATGTTTTTATTTAAAAACGGTTGCATCATTCTAAAAGACACCCAGAATCAGGGTCCAAAAATTTTTTATAGCCTACTTTGTCTTTTACGTGGCAAAAAAGCACCACTTAGTGTATTTATACCCTTTAAATACTTAAGACGTTCGGGCTATCTGTCACTCACATGTATTAAAATATTTAAATCAGATTTAAAATAGTTTTTTACTTTTTTAAATTGAAAAAAACATATTGAATTCGATGAAAGTACCCTTTTCACACATTAAATCAGTCTTCCATTTTCCATTCGATTGGCATATGAGCTGCTGTGACCCAGTTTGTTTATAGTTTTCTGCACATTTTATATGTATTCTCCTTTGGATTCCAATTCCATCCCAACTTTCTACGGCGTCAAGGCTTACATTTTCACCTCTTGGAACAGCACAGTCTAAAAAATGGCAGCAGTTACTAGTTATGGTATGAAAGTTATAGAGATAACGAACAGTAATTAAGCTCAAAAGTCCTTAAACAGTGCAAATTTGGTGCAGAGGAAACAAAAAGTTAGAAATGAGTTGGGATCAGGTGCCATGGAGCAGTGAGCATCCCAAGCCGACCGATCACACCAACCGTGTGCTCCTTGTCATAGTAGTGTATAAAAATTACGATTATTATCAATTTTAAAAAGAAATCTGATAAAAGCAGTTCTTATTAAGGGTTCGAAAGGGAGGGTACTACCTCCCGTTTAATCAAAACCTACAGATGTTTCTCTATAACAACATATATTTTCTTAGAATCCTCTGATTGCATTATGAACTTTAAACAAAATAAATGCAGTTTAGCTTATCAATCTCACTCATGTTCTTATGTTTTAGACGCAAGTTATTGTGACATAGGCAAACCGATTTTTACTAGATAAAAATATATTAATCAAACATTTATATTTAACCTTGTTATAACCAGTAATAATTGCTTGTCAAATAAAATCAGATTCTGTCACAACTGCCGTTTTTAATTACAATCGCAATAAAATTCAAAGATAAATGTTTATAAAATTTGTCGCATGGGTAAAGAAAAGGACCTTTTTTTTAAAAGGACTTACCTGACAAAATGCATTTAAATTCTCCGAAAGGTAGCTGCTTGCATTTCTCATTATCATTGCACTTTGCTTTTGAACACGGCCCAATAAGTTCCTGTAAAATAGCAGACCAATCTATCAATTAATGTCACAATCACAATTACATGTTTAACGCTTTGCCAAAAACATAATGTAACAAACAGTATAATTTGGATGTTGAAATTTTCTCTTAAAAACTAGTGTTACTATATCTGTTTAAGAGAGCTAGGTAACTGTGGTCATTTTAGATTGTATTGACCCAAAATGATTTTGAACTACCATATATATATATATACAGTATTGGATTTCGAAACTTCATAAGAATCCTTACAAACAAAGATACATTGCGGGTTCCAGTAAATGTTCAACCAAGCCTCTTTCTTTACTCCTCACTAAGATATTGACAGTAGTGAAGGAAAAACTTGAAGAGTACTGCGCAACAATATATTCAAGAAGCGGTATGAATCAGATGTGGATTCTGACAAATTTCAAAGAACTTTTGGAAAATTTGAAATCACAAGATTTTACGAAAATCAGCAGTTAAAAACTAACGACTTTACAACTTTATAGACACCTATTCCCCACGAAAAATTAAAGTCCAAGCTTCTTAATATCATTAACAGTTGCTTTCCCAATAAAATTGGAACTCGTAAAATTACTTACTTTGTCAATGGTCATTTGCAAAAGCCAAAATTACATTTTTATTTGTATTTTGTTAAAACACATTCTCATTGCACATTCAAGTACTCTGAAATTGACATAGAAAATGCTCGAGTTTCTGATTAACAATATCTATGTGGTCTTTGGTGTCCAGGTCTTCTTTCAATCTATTGGAATTCCCATGGGTACCAATTGCGCTCCATTATTAGCAGACTTTTGTTGTATTCATACAAAGCAGAATTTTCGCAAAACCTTATGCGTGAAAAGAAGACACTTACTGACACGGACAGTAGGCAAACTAGCTAGCTTATAATATCAGGACTGAAATACGTTAAATGATCATATCAACAGAGTTTTGCAAATTAATTTCTTACTGAATGAATTCTAAAGATTTTTTTAATTCATCTCTCTTCTTCATGGTGTTACTTCAAAGAATCAATAATTTTTAAGAGCTCTGATTTTTCTTTAATCTTTGTAAGCAAAAGGGATGAAGATTATATCTGTATCTCTGTATTTATAACGTTCTAACTTTACCTGTATACAACATTATTTTTGACGTAGCAATATGCTTATAACCGTGCTCGGTGATGACAAAACATGTTCCTTTTAATATTAGCTAACATGAGTTCCATTCCATCAAAGGGAATGAAATTTCACAAATCAACAACATAAATGGTTCTACGTATGGAAAAGTGTTCATCTTGAATCATTTAAAAATAATAGATGAGGTGGAACATTGTCTATATATTAATTGAATGGACCTCGTACATGTCATATATAGTAAAACGTGTGATCGGACATTCACTTGTAGACAAATCTTGTGTCGGAATGAACAGGGTGTCGGATTGCACAGTGTAAAGCACATGAAAACGGTAGAATTGAAAAGAAATATAATGTCGGAATTCTCAGTGTATCGGATTGCGCAGGTGTCTGATTAGACAGTTTTCACTACATACTTTATGCCTTATAGTTACAGAAATTATCTTACTTTGTCCCAGTCGTCTATGTCGCTGTAGATCCAACCAGAACTCTGTACATACATTGACGAGGCTTCATTCCTGCTTTCATAGTTAATTTCACAATAAGTAGACCCTCTATAGTAACCTATAGTCCTGCACCTTTTTCTCTTCTGGCATTCTTCAACACAGTTCAAGATACTAAAATCTGCAAAAGAGTTGATCATCCTTCTGTCTAGCCTATAACCATACTGCAGTTTATAATAACTTATCTCAAGACTACAAGAACAGAAAAATATATTCACGAAAAATATCCAATTACTTTTGGGTATCACAAGGCAATTCCACATGCTTCTCTAAATGTTTACTGAGTGTTTATCTCTATCCTTAAACTCTTAGAGAATGAGATATTGATTAAAATATTTGATGCCACCCCGATCACAATGAATTTTTCTACAGATTTATTTCATCTTTTAATATAAAAAAAACCATATCAATAATATTGCATGGTAAATTAAGTGTCGAATGCACAGCGGGATTTTAAAGCGATTGCTAGACTTGATATTATGCAACGTAAAAGGTGAGGAGAAACGAAGGGTGATCGATTTAAAAAAAATATATAAACAAAATATTGTGTGTAATATGAACACCCTATCATATATCATTTATTTAGAAATCATCACTGAACTCCAAGGTCAAGGTCAAAGGGTTAAAGTGTTTGGTATCTGATGAACAGTCTTCTCACAAGGATTACATAGGTGAAGTATGAAAGCCCTAGCCCTTGTCATTCAAAAGTTATGGTAAAGGTTAAAGTTTTTTCATAAGTACGAAAATTTTCCAAGGTCAACTTCAAAAGGTCAAGGTTGTTGATATCAAATGAAAGGTCTTGCCACAAAAATATATATGTGAAATATGAAAGTCCTAGTAACTACTGTTCAAAAGTTGTGGCAAAGGTAATATTTTTTAAAAGTAGGTCAAACTCCAAGGTCAAGGTGAAAGGGTTAAGTTCTTGGTATCCAATGAAAGGCCTTCTCACAAGGATTACATATATGAAGTATGAAAGCCCTAGCACGTACCGTTCAAAAGTTATGGTCAATGTTAAAGTTTTTCATGGTCAATGTTAAAGTTTTTTCATAAGTTCGGAAATCTCCAAGGTCAAGGTCAAAAGGTCACAGTTGTTGGTATCCAATGAAAAGTCTTGTTACAAAGAATATACATGTGAAATATTAAAGTCCTAGTATCTACGATTCAAAAGTAATGGCCAAAGTAAAAGTATGAATTTTTTTGTGTCAAAGTGGGTCAAACTCCAAGGTGAAGGTCAAAAGGTCAAATTTGGTGGTACCCAAAGAAAGGTCTTATCATAAGGAATACATATGTGAAATATAAAAGTCATAGCTCCACTAAATCAAAAGTTATGGGCAAGGTTAAAGTTTTTGTGACGGTCGGACAGCTAGACAGCTAGACCGACTGACAGACTTACGGACAGACGAATGAGATTTAATGTCCCCTTGCTTTCGCGAAAGCGGGGGACAAAAAAATATGATCACGGAGCCAAGGAACTTTCACACGTTTAATCAAACGCTTAACACCTTATATATATTCTAACACCCTATATATATATTCCTTACATTTAGTTATGTTTTCGTTTCCTTAATATTATTGTTTTTCCCTGTTTAAAGTTCTATTCAATATTTCAAGTATTATTTGCCATCTTAAGTGAAACCGAGCTCTGCAAGTCTTATCAAAGATAAGACCCAGTCTGCTTAAAAATGTATAAGAAAATCAATTGATAAAGCATCTATAATTCACGTATTTTGATAAAATCCGATTTAAAAGCGTCAAACGCTTTTTTTCAATCTTTCCTGCGTATAAAGTGTATTTTTATTTAGATAAAAAAAATTGCAATACTTATTTCATTTCTATTGTGTCTAATTTTCAATATACTTTTCCATAGTCCGCCTGCAGTATATAGTATCTAAATTGATTTTTATCACTCTATAATATTTATTCCATCATATTTCTTCTGATAAATGCACTATTGCATAATTAAAAACAAAGAACGTTCAAGAAAAAAAATCATGAAAGTAGAAGGACTTTGATTCTTAGCAATAAATTATCCTCATAAAATTGGTAAAATGGTAAATTTTGGATAGCATTTCTTATAACAAGCTCATCCATCTTCGGAAGAACAACAACTAAGCAGAGCACTGCCTTGAGTAGCTGCTGACGTGATTGGCTTGAGTCTGAGATCAATTATCCTGAGCTTTTTATGGAATAAGGTGCCTGGGTAAAAGTTTATTGCAACAGGAGAGGTTATTTGCGATAGGTTCCTATCGTAAGAAATGTTTCGCTTTTATCAAAATATTCATGTCCAGCGAAACAGTAACTACTAATCAAGATATAAGCTTTATCATTAATGTGTCTCTGCCAGTTTAAAAAAATTGTCTTCTTATCAGTAAAAATTATAATAATGATCCTAGGTAGAATTGACAAATCCTTATTTTTTTTAACCAGGAAAACAACAGAGAAAAAAAGCAATAGAAAAAATTTCTGACGGTACTACGAAAGTCTGTTTTGATTTTTTGCCACGTTAAACAAAACATTTTCCGATAAAATGTACACCGTTTCGTACAGAACTGTCTTACTCTTTGCATTACTATATCCCCTCTGCCTCCATGTGATGGGATAAAAACTTTCCCCATGAATGCTTGTTTATGAATAATTAAGCAAGAAATTTCAGCCCTATTCTGTATTTAGCTACAGAAGCAGTTATTCTTTAAATGGTTATGAGAAAAAATTCTCTATTGATAAAATTTTTGAAATGTACTTATGTCACAATAAAAGGTTTTGAAAATTATTTCATTTCGTATTATCTGATATTAAAACATTTTATTTTTCCTCATTACAGAGACCACACGCTGGGTGTGGCCGGTCGACAGGGGATGCCCACTCCTCCGTGGCACCTGATCCCACCTTTGATGTTCTGGAGGTCCGCATTTGCTCTGCTTTAATTTTGTATTGTTTTATGGACTTTGAGATTGAATGCTGTTCGTTATCCCCAAATCCTTCATAAAAATACTAGAATTCAGTAAATATATGCAAAATATTGAAATTTCAACTTATTAGTTGTTTTCCTCCAAACTCGCTAGATAAAATTGACAAGTGTTATCAAGTGGTCTATAGAGTTTACAGTATAGAATCATAAATTACGTTTCAAAAATGAAATTTAGAAAAAAAAATAAGAAAATGAGAATATGAGAAAATGTAAGAAAATGAAAGGAGAGCAAAAAAATTCAAAGGAAAGTAGCCTACAGAGTACAAAAAGTTGTCAGAACTTTTACATTGTAATTGATTTCAGTATATTCATGGTACTGTTTCTAGACAATGACGTTTAACTGTATAAACGTAATTATGAATCTTAAGTAATTGTAAGGACATATTCACCAGAGAAAAAAGTCCAGCTCGTTTGTTCAGCATATAACACGTTCTCATTGCAGTTTCGTCTCAGTAGTTTACAAGACTTCAGATTATTGTTAAAGAACGCCAGCACACACCGTCATCGAACATGTCAATGAACACTCTATAATCCTAGTATCCTCTAGCTCGAAATCGTAGCAGCTTTCACTCGTAGGTAACACACAACTTAAATAAGACAATGGCCTTGACTTCAATGATTTCACGTTTGCTTTTCATTGCATGACCTCTATGAATAGAACAAAAAATAAAGCGAACTAGTGTTTTATGTGCTTTGTATGCCATCTTTGCGAGTTATGTTCATTTTCGAATTATTTTGCGATTTGAATTGCTCCTTATGATATCCACATCAGAACTAAGAATCATATATGCATAATTTTGCGGTATAATGTAACAAGACAAATGTTAACCAGCAAGGATTACAAAAAAAGTGCATAATTTGTAACATAATGGCATTAAAAGGACAGACATTCAAACGTATTTTGGATAAAAGAACACAATAGGGAAAATACATTGATATAAATATATAATTCAAAGCCCTTGCTTTACACTGTATTCAACTCAATTCTTAATGAGACTATTCATCGTGCCAAGTTCACAAAATGAGGAGCATTCTAGAAAATCATAGTGTGACATATCAGTGGAAAAAAATTTAACAATAGAAAATTCTCTCATAACCATGAATAGATTGGCCACTCGTGTTGCTTTTCACGAAAAGGGTTTCAATTTCCCGTTTCATTATTCATAAACACATCCGTATGAAAATTTTTAATATGCTGTTCATAATTAAGTTTTTTACCAATTTAATGGGGGATTTATTTGCGTTGCACCAAAGTTCGTCTATTGTCATGATTTGTCTTAAACTTTCTGTGTCTTTATACACGTAATTCTTTATATGAAAAAAAAACATGCATATCGGTCGATACACGCGGACTACAGAAAAATATTGACAAATAGGTACAATAAAAAATAACTATTACAATTTTTCAATAAAAATTAAATGCATTTAGTATGAAAAAAGATTGACAAAAAAAGTATTTGAAGTTATTTTTTTACTTATTTTTCATATAAATATAAATTGCAAATGTTTCTTGACCGTACGTCTATTATAAATGTCTTGCTATGCATTGTTACATTTGTTTAACTTTATATTCTTGAACAATTGTTAAAATATTTCTTTTGTATTAAGTGAATCTTGATGCTAGTTCTTACATGTGTCCTTTCCTTTTCAATGTGAAATGATGCTGAGATTTTCACACAAAAATAGATATTGTTCAAAGAAGATGTTATGTTTATTTCTGCATTAACATCAATTATTTTTCAAAATTCGGAATTCGAGATTTTTTACAAAAAGTTTTGTGCTCTCCTTCTTTAATGACTTTTTTTCCCAAAAAATCAATTGATTGATTGATTGTACATTGTTTAACGTCCCTCTCGAGAATTTTTCACTCATATGGAGACGTCACTGTATGCCGGTGAAGGACTTCAAATTTAGACCTTTAGTCGGCAATCAACGCCATTGAGCTTTAAGCATCATTAAATTTCACCTAATGTTCAATATTGAGATGAGAAAAAATCAAAAGCAATAAAATGTTAAACAGAGTTTCATTAAACTTTGCGAAACATGAAATTGAATTGTTGTTGACATTTTGAATATGTGCATCTAAACTAATTTATATAAAATTAGTCTCTAAATTACTTATAATGCTTGTATTAACAAATCTCTTTCAGTCGCTGAGACGTTCTACTTTTTCAGAGTAAACGGTAAGTGAAAGCAGAAATTAAGTGAACGGTTGAAAAGACTTCAGCGAATGCAGAGCGCGAACAGAGTGCAATCATGAATGCATAGTGAACCTGCAGGGGAGTAGCCAAGGTACTTTTGACGTGGATTCAGGGGGTTTGGAGGCCGCCTGGAGCCACTCTTAGTGGTCCACGGCAAAGCTCTGGTGGGGGGCTCAAGGGGCGAAGCCCCCGGAAGCTGATGAATTTCCGATGTGCATATTTGACCCTCCTGATATCATTTTTCTTACACTTTTTCTGTTTGTTAAGTAATTACATTTGAAGTCTATTCTTTTCTTGTACTAAATGCGGTAGAATCTGTTGAAAAGCGTTGTTTGACGAACTCACTAAAACAATTTTAGACTTTTGTAGCTCAACAAAATACGTTGGTAACATACGGTAGTTGGTTAGAGTGGTTGACTGGTTTGGAGAGACCACGTAAGTGACTGATAGTCAGACTTATACATAAATGTTAAAAACACCTCTAACTAAAAGATTGAAAGCAACAAAGCTAGAAGAATTCTTTTCAACTCATTAACTATGTACATTGTATTTATTTTAAAATGAATGTTCATGAATATTCACAAATCTGGTATCTTAAACTTTTTGCAAAAATTATAAAAACATGTAAAATATACTATTGGTTTAAAGGAAGTGTTATAATTCAATATTTGAACTGGCCTTACTCATTCTTTTTTCAGATTGAATTGAATTTTACCAATTTTCTGTCTTCGGCTTCCCTTGCTTATGCAGCAATGTACCTTCATCGCCTGCGTGCAGAGTATGTGTATTTCAGTTGATTCGATGTGCGAGAGCGTGCTCTACGGGTGGGCGGTGTCTAAGGCGGCGTTGATTATTGACAGGCGGGTTGATGGGGCAGGAATATCAACAGTCTCGTTTAAAGTCATCATTTTGTAAGCTCTATGGTCAATACAATGACCTTGTCAGCAAATACAATTTATCATTGAGTCAAATGCTGACTGACGTTTTTCATACTAATTGTTAGACCATTGTTTGTACACTGAATTGACGACGGATTTTTCCATCATTTCCTGATCATGACAAGGAGCACATGATCGGTGTGATCGGTCAGCAGGTGATTCTCACTCCTCCATGGCACCTGATCCCACCACTGATGTTTCGGAGGTCCATGTTTGCTCTGCTCCTATTTTGTATTGTTTTATGGACTTTGAGATTAAAAACTGTTCGTTATCTCCATAGTCTCCATATATTTCGAAGAACACATCTGGCATATCTTTAATCAACGCGAAATGTAAATCCTGAATAAAGCATAAACAGAGCCAAGTAGCGAGTCTTGTGAATTAGTGAATACGCATACAGGCTATAAAGAGTAATGACCCAAAAGTCGAAATAATAATATGTAATTTTTTTTCCTAATTCCATTCTTTGTCGAGGAAAATAAAAGAGCTTATTCCTAATTACAAAAACGAAGTCTTTAACAACAAAGTATTAGTCTTACTAAAATGATGACTAACATTATATTAACTGAAATAATATCTATCAATACATCTACTAACCCTCAGTTTAAATTATATAGCAGAATAATAAAACTAACAATATCATTAGCAGAAATATCTGCTTTTGGATTTTTAAAAAAAAACACGTTAAACTTAAACTGTAGACAACTCTTTGTTATGAGGGATTTTTGAATATATTTTGCATAACTCAATAAAAAGTATAGAACAAAATTTTGTATTCAGATATATACTTGCACTATAAACAAAGCCAAGTCTCAATTTAAAAAGCGCGAATGCTTAAGTGTGCTCCGAGTCAGGTATGCCTAACGGAAAACGTGCAACGTTTTATGATGTATGGGGAAAAATCGAACTAAAACCCAAAACCTGCTAGTTAAAAAGTAAAAATAAAGCCTTCAAGCAGAAAATTTACAATTCTTTTTCACAAATAAATGGTATTTTTCCGGAACATGTCCCATCATCCCACAGGCCTGTATGAAGCAGTACAACACAGTCCTGGCCAGATCCCCAGTTATTGGGCTCAGTAGGATGCCAATTTGAGAACGTAACATTTTCCTTCGATCCACCCCAGATAAATACACCCTCTGTGTCGATGTCGTTAGCTCCGATCCACACTGGACAGTCGTATTCTCCAAAACAGAGACCTGGAATTTCAAACCAGTAAAGAATTCATCGAGGTAGGTCAAAATCATTGAAGCGTAGTATAAGTATCATGCTTACACTTTTTTGAAAATGAATTACATTTCTTACACGTACTGTGAAATCCTAAATTTTCGTAGGGGGTTTATTTGCGTTGTTTTAAGGTATGATGAGACCCACGAATTCATGTCCAGCACGAAATATGAAATGTTACAATCATAAGTACTCATTATTTCTTGATCCACGGAAACAAATCCCCATGAACCAAGAAAGTTTCCTCGAACAAAAATTCGACACCAGGAAAATATGAGATTTCACAGTATGCTGTTACATGTACTTCTTATAATTTCTACATAAAGTTATAGTAATTTTCAATAACTAGCACGTTACGTTAATGAAGAAAAAAATTAACATCAGTTCCAGATATCACGGTTTTTTACCACAAACTTAGAAAATCCATATATTATCATCTATTTTCGGTTGTTCGCTGTCATGTGGCGTTTGCGCACACAAAAGCAACTGAGGCCTACATAAACTTTGTATTGTTGTGAAGTTTTCACCATTGAACTGTGAATGGGGTTGAAATGTTGAACCATTTTATATGTAAAATATTTGCTGATATGTTGATATAATTTGTTTTGTGCTTGAATTGTGCATATAACTAATTACACTTAAATAAGTAACCTTAAATAAGTAACCACCTGCGGTTTACCCGGTGTGGTCATTTTTTGCACATATGACTTGTTTGTGTTGATGAATTTTGTTGAATTTGTGTGGTTTTGCCCAAAAGTTGTGTGTATTAATTGGCATCCCACAAATTACTATGCCACGGCCAATGTTCGCCAAAATAAAGGTTAAAACAAACATTTTGTTGTCATTTCCCTGTATAAATAATATTCATATATTCGTGATTCTTAACAATTAATTATTTGCTAATTGTCATTTAACAATAGTTATTTGAAGATTGTTTAAAAGTATTTTATAAATTAAGAATATAAAAAAAACAAATAAATTATACCTTCTATACATGTAAAATGAGGAATGTGTCTAAGCAGGAAAACAGCATAACTATTCATAGAAATATCAAATATGCTAACAATGCTATCAATACAGTAAAACTCGTTTAAAACGAACATGTTCATAGCGTATTCATTGAAATAACGAAGTTTTCGGGGTCCCCGGCAAAATTCGTAACAAATTCTTTATAACTTTTAACGGTTAAAACGAATCATATATATCGATACAGCGAACTGATTTTGAGTCTCTTAGAGATTACAAATAATGAAATTGAAAAATTTTATAACGAACTTTTAAAGGTCCCAAAATTTGATAATAGAACTGATTTATTTTGGTAATCATTTGTATATAAAAACAATTGATAATAAAACCTTAGTTATTCAAGGTATGTTTTGTAGCAATTCCTTTCCTAACATGTCCTAATAATATTTGAAGGAACACATGTAAAGTGCTAAATCATTTTATATATTGATTTTATACTAATTCGTTACATGGATAAAAGGAACAAGAATTCTTTGAGCTAATGCTCACTATTTATACGCCGCTTTAATGTGGATATTCACTATCATGAGAATATACACAAGTACAAAAATTTGCCCCACCATATGGTATGCCTAGACAAAGATTGTACTGAAATCTTTCAAGCATCTTCATTGAGTAGATGCCGAGAAAACTGCTTCCAAAAATGTGTTACAGACACACACACACACACCCTCACAAACACACCCTTACAAGGGTAAAAGTGTATATCCACCTCTCCTTCAGTGCGGGGGTATAATTATGGATAAAGCAATGTAAATTCACGGGATCCATGAACTTCGCTACATGAACATGTATTAAAAGTTATACAGTATATAACTTACTACTGTTAGTGATCTGTAAGAAGGTCTCTTGAAGAAAATCATTTTCCTTTTTTTCGTTCACTTCTACCAGATAGGCTTCTCTATCTTCACATATTCTCTGTAATGTTTTATCATTCATTATGAGATGTCTTAAGCTCCACCTCTGTGCAGGATGAGACAATGTAATCGGTAATTCGATACACTAAATGGTATTTCCTCGAATTTCTATCACATGTATATTTTAACAGGGAAGGGAAGCTGTGTAAATTTCAGAAGCTAATTATGTAACGTCGAGAATGTCACGCCTTACTGAAAGTCCAAACTAAGCGTGAAATGGTTCGATTTGTTTACATACCTTGGCTTCTTGCCATGTAACTTTTGTTTTATCTTCATAATAACAATGATAATGAAATTCATTCCAATTCTTATCACAGCCTGAATTAGAACAATAAAGATAATCAATTATTGATTAAAAGAAATGCTTACAAATGAAGTTAAATTGAAGTTTACTATCATTAACTAAGACTGAGACTTATATTACTCTGAATATATTTTGTGTTTCTCTTTTTTGAAGCCTGTGGAAAAATACCGACTCCTAATCATATATATTATGCCTATTTGGTAACCCCCAAAGTTACGTATCCACGAACACGTAAAATTTTGATGACCATGAACATTTGCACATAAGAATTAAAATGATTCAACAGCAAGCATGGGGTAATGGTAATCAAGTAATCGTAATCGATTGAAATAATTACTTTTTTCAAGTAATTGAGATTGATCTGTATTCAAAGATATCTTCGATTACTTGTAATCGTAATTTAATCTATTACAGCTAAAATGTCCAATGTAATTATAATCACTTTTTTGATTACTTTCAATTACCTTATACCTATACCTAATAAATGAGTGTAAAATTGGAGAATCATTTCCAGTTAGTCACACTTAAATTTTATATACAATCAACCCAGCGATATTTGTTGACTCCCTAACTTATATTATCATAACTTGAATAGTGTTCACAATAATTTTTGGACTATAGCCATACTGGTCTAGTATTTTTTCTATTTCAGATGTTGAAAAACTTTATCTTTAAACAAAAAATAATAATTAGCAAAAATTGATGCGAATGCTTTATATAAATACAAATTATTTGAAATATAACCTACATTGTACTAACTATTTGTTTACTTGTTTTGTTACTGATCAAGTGTTTGTATTTTTAAAGAGAGGGGATATCAAGTGTCACTGTGTTAATCTTGGCTAATTTGCTGGGACATCCCTGACTACAGATATTGAAATATGACCAACATAGTATTTTATAATAAATAAATTCACTGCAGATAAACAATTTTAATATATAACAATTGATAGCTATCAAAACAATTATTTCAACACAGAAAGAAATTGTGCGATTAGTGATACATGAAGGTACATTGAGTTAACATGCTCATTGCTAAGGGGTCTAATTAGCTTTTCTTCCAAATAATTAAAACACTTGGATAGCATAAATTGTATACAGCCAACATGCAGAATGTTGAAATTGTTAATCACAGTAAGATATTAGATAATTTCTGCAACAATTCAAAAATGATTAGATATGGAGGTTCAAATACAAACTGTATGAATACATTCAAACTTCAGAGGATATCATCAACATTACTACGTATTATTTAATTTTTTTCTACTTTGATATCTGAGGATGTAGGAAAATGGAAGTAATCGATTATTAATTGATTATATTGTCTAGAGTAATCGATTAAAAGATAAAACTGTTATTCATCGATTTCACAAATTTCCCCGAAGTCATCGATTATTAATCGATCACAATTTTCAGTAATATCAATGCCTGTTCAGCAGTGTATACTACAAAAGCGTTGATTTTACATTCATATGACAGAACTCTTTTGTATCAGCGCTGAAGAACCAGATGTATTGTCAGACAGAAACTACATGTATATAAAGTATGAATGAATTGAGTTTTTAATAACTTCTTTTTTGTTTATTGATAATTTAAAATGAACACATGATATATTTGGAAATAACAAACAGTATTTGAGCTCAAAATAGATCAAGTAGATACGCCGAACCGCCGTATGTCCCTTGACATGATTGGGAAATAACATAAAACCTGTGGATTATTCGGAGTTGAAATAAATAATGAAATTTAAAAAAGGTCAGTCAGCATCAATCAATTAACGTACCTTTTTTGCAGATTAAGTCAGTCCTCCATTTTCCGTTTGACTGGCATATGAACTGCTGTGACCCAGTTTGTTTATAGTTTTCTGCACATTTTATATGAATCCGTCTAAGTATTCCAATACCATCCCACCTTTCTACGGCGTCAAGGCTTACATTTTCACTTCTAGGAACTCCACAGTCTTTGTAATTAGAAATAACAGAAGCTAATACTTGTACTTATTATTTGAAACTTAATATCGTTGTCAATTTAAAAAAAAATATTGCTTCATTTGTTTTATAGATGCCTAGCTGAGCGTTTGAGCAAGCAGAAATTTTATATACCTATGAAAAAAAAATTGTGTTTGTGTTGTTCTGTTATGGCAATATCCTAGTTAAAACATTTGATAATAAGTATCAAATCACTGTGTGTTGCATAGTCGAATGTAAATTTCCGTGCACCAATTTGAGCCGGGGGTATATAAAGCATGACGTCACAATACTTTCTTTATGATAAAAAACCAAATAACATGACGTCACGATGCATTGAAGTACAATGTACGTAGTTATCTTATCGATATATTGAGACATTTGATAAGACTGCTGTGTACAAAGGATATTTATGGGAATAAGGAAATAAATTCCTTATCTACGTACATACAAGGATGTATGGGTATTTAACCCGGGTTGTATTTCGGCTTTTGGTCGAATAAAACCTGGGGTAAATCCCCGTAAGTCCTTGATTAAACCAGGATATTATTCGAATTAACTCAAGAAACAAACACATTCTACGTTTTCTTACATAGTCACAATAAAAGTCCTACATAAACATTTATATACACATGTACATGTACCTAGCCACATTGGTAAAGAGAAAGAGCATTTTAAGCTCTTACCTGACAAAATGCACTTAAATTCCCCGAACGGAAGCTGCTGACATGTTTGGTTGTCATTACAGTTTGCCTTCGAGCAAGGTCCAATGAGTTCCTAAATATAAAAGCAGAAACACTTTGTCTATCTATATCATACTCACAATTTCATTAATTATCGCTTTGTCCATAACTAAATGTAGTTAAATTTTTTATTAGAGCAAACCATGTATAAAGGGAAATTTTCGCCCCTTTTACATGTAGCTAAGACACTAAAAAAACTCTGTATGTTTATTTTAAAATTATATGATTTAGTCTGTCCTCCATGATTTTCCCCTCATTTATTTCATTATTATTAGATGTATCATGTGTTTTTCTTTTTTTCTTTTTCTCCAATTTCATTTTCTGATTATCTATATCATGATCATATACTTATACCTCTGACCTGAACATATAGGCTTTAAATATTTTTCACTGTCCTCATGTACCATGTTTTTAAATTGTTTTGAGTGAATAAGTTAACTTGAACTTAATCGTCCTACTTACAGGTGGGCGAATTTAAAATGGGCGACTTGAAAAATTTGAGTATAATTTCTTAAATTGAACTGTGATTGGGAGAATTTGAAAATAGATAAAATTATTTGCAATAGTTAATGTGCGAAAATTACACAGGGCAAATATAATCCCGCACACAGTATATGAAAAGCATCAGCAACATTAATGGAATGGAGCAAAATAAATAAATAAATAAATAAAACGTCAGTATTCCTGAAAAAAAATATTTGCCTAGTTTATGTTATATGTGTGGGAAAAAGTTGTTGAATTGTTTGTGTTCTGTGAGAAATCTTAATAAATAAGACAATATTTTTTGTAAAGTAGCGTTTACGTTTTGAAAACACTAATAATAGATAAAATTAAGAAATATTTAGGAATTACTCTTTTTTCTTTTTTAATATTTATGAGTCGATGGTAAGGGTAACTGATGCAGACCCAAAATCATGTAATAAAAATTAATAACTGCGTACTACGTATTAAGTTTCGGTGAACAAGTAGTAAATGTAAAAATAGTTTGGATTATATATACATATGCATGCATCCTTCACTTTCGAAATTCATTCAATAAAATTCTACTGGAATTTAAATCGGAAACAAGGAGATCATACTATTTTTTTTCATATTAGAGAAATCTGATTAAGATGACAAAAAATGATCATTTCCGTCAGAGCAGAGAGGCGAACAGGGTTAAAATTTTGTGTAGCTCTGAGAAAAACTTTCTTACAAACTATCTTAAAGTCTTTAGACATATAATATACAAACATTATCTCTCATAGTTACAGATAGCTTACTTTGTCCCAATCCTCTATGTCACTGTAAATCCAACCAAAACCTTGCACATACATCGACGAGGCTGTGTTCCTGCTCTCATAGTTAATTTCACAATAATTAGCCCCTCTGTAGTAACTTATTGACTTGCACCTCTTTCTTTTGAGGCATTCTTCCACACAGTTTAAAATACTGAAATCTATGAAGGAAGTGATCATCCTTCTATCTAATCTATATCCATATTGCAGTTTGGAATAACTCATCTCAAGACTGCCAGAACAGAAAAATATATTTACGAGCAATATCCAAAATAAAAAAATAGTCTTAATTATAACACGGGAAATCAACATCATTCTCTAAATGTTTACTTCGTATATATCCATATCCTTCAACTTTTTGAATAAGAGATAATGATTCAAATGCCACCATAATGCTAAACAAAGTTATTCTATGAATTTCTATCATCCTGTAAAAACAAAAAGCCATATCATTAAAATTGCATGGTATTTCATACAAAGATAACAATGGATGAAAAGTGGGTCTTTAAAATGAATGACATTCTAAATGAAATAAATGAAGTGTTTATTCGATCCTAAAATATCTATAAGCATTACAAACATTAGAAAGAGTATATAAAACATGGACACCTCTGAATTCCATGTTCTCCTTTCCTTATGTTATTGTTTTACATTGGTTATCAGAGTCGACGTCCATATAACGAGGCCCGATCTACTTCATCTGCGGAAACGTTTTAACACAGCGTCGATTCAGGCACCTCACAGAACCCTTGACTGCCGTCACAATTCAAAAAATAACGTCATTATTAAAATGACGTCAAATTGCGTTAAAATGTTTCGCTGATCTTGTATACCTGGTAGCTCTATAGACTGTGCATGTTGAAAGCTGATTCATTCCGGCATTTCTATTATTTACATGTTTTATTTTTTTCAAATTAATAATCAACTGTAGAACATAATTTACTTTGAGGTATCCATTTCATGGTACAGATTCATTCATTTTATCTTGTATTATTTTAATTAGTGAGTTTAAAAAAAAACAAACATTGCAACCAAACGTACACGATTTTAGTCTTTCTCATGAACATATTTAAGAGTTTATACATACCCCTTATTAATGCGGAATTAAATACGCATGGATTAGCTTGAGTTTAGAAATAAGTCACATGATGAACATCAGATGATATATGTGAAAAAACAAAGCATTTCATCCTTTATTTTTTCTAATTACTTTGTTTATTGAGGAGTTTTAGTATATAATTGTGTATAAATACACGAAAAATGAACCATACCTTGAAAGTGACCCCATTTAACTACAATAAAGGCAAGGTAACAAAATTTCATTCTAATCTATCTTAGCATAATACATACAAATATACTTCCAAGAATTAAATTAAGTTTTTATCATTCCGCTTTCGTAATTTCCAATCAGATTGATATTTTCCTCCTTAGATGTAGTTGATTTCCCATTCAATATATATAGTCAAACGCATCAATGAACAAAATATGTCCAGGAAAATCTATGGCTTAAAGCATTCATATTTCATATTTAGATAAAAAATGTCTTTAGTTTTAAAAACATCAGACACTTTTTATAATCATTTATGTATGAGAGATATATTTAATTCTTATGAAATATTTTCCTATATCCTGTTTCTTTCAATTTTCTGAACTGATTTCTTCTCACTATGTAATATTTCTACCATTCAAATTTTTAAAAATGAATGTTTGAGTATTTAAAGGATATACCAATTTAAGAAAATCTACTAGTTTATTTCAAAACGCAAAACTCATTTTCGAAAGCTTCTAAGCAAAATATGATCAGTTGAATAATCAAGAAATATTTATATGATTTTTCTGTTGAAACTACTTTTGATACATGTACAGCTCCAAGTCAAGAGTCAGATCAGCAAGCATCAAACATTGAATGGAAAGTCAAAATTTTATTTCTTCAAAAATCTTTTGTATATAAAAGATGTACTACCTAGTGTTAAAGCACAATGAAATTTTTTTTTAGACGTATTAAGGGACTGGTATGCAAGGAAATCCATTGCCTTAGCAACATAAATCCTTATGAAGAATAAAGGATTTTTGGAATTATTCTATGAATATGTTCTATGAACGTGATAAGTTAAGGTATTTTGATTACTTTATTTGATTGCCTCATTCTCCAAAAATAGGAAATGCTAAATTTCTAAATCTGTGGTGATAAAATCTACAACAACGAGTGGAAAATTGAATGCTGTGCTCTTAGTCTATAAGAATGGATTACGCAATATTACATTCTCTGTCTGTTCACACTACACACCACGTCGGTGGATCCTAGATAATCCTCCACGTGAGGTTCTCACGGTCAGTACGCCTTGCAATGGACCGTCAGCCAAAATTATCTCACCATGGATGCAATTGAAATGGGGTCGTTTATGAAGAAATAAATAAAAACACCAAATGTTTGTTGCTGCAGATAAATGTATTATCAATTTCATCAGAGCTCTGAAATATATATAAACAATTATAAATATATTATAATGATACAATCACTTTATTAATCCAAAAGATTCACAAAGATATTTGATCAACATCTAATGTATTCGCATATATTCATCTGACAAACTTTTTAGAAATTCTGTTGAATAGTCAGAAAATTATGATGTCCTTATGACGTCATCATATTTTCAATATGGAACCTTCATGTGAAGAGGTGGAAGAGATTGCTAAACTTTACTATCAGTCTAAAATTGCAACTTTAGTTATTGGTACCATAAGAAAACAACACCCTGTAATTAAAGAGCTCTATATATACTGGTCAAAATTTCTAAGTCCCCACTTTAATTTTTTTCAAAAAGTTCAAAACCTTAACATCAATGTACTAGTTGCTTACAATTTTGCCTTTAATTTGCAATACTTATCTGTCAAGGCCAAAAAAAATGTAATCGAATGTGTAATAACTCGACCGTGACCGTTTTTGTTTAAAAGCATGAAGTTCGAGTTCCATATGTTTTTGGGTGTATTTTTCTTATTTTTTTACTTCCATGTGATCTTCATCTTTAATTGATAAAGAAAAACAGAAAAAAGAAATTATTTAAATGCGGTGTTTGTCCCCACAACAATGTGAAAGTGAAGTTGAAATGGCCCAAGCTGGTCGTAGTAAACGAGAGTTCTGTTTCTTTTCACTGTATGACTTTATTTTACTTAAAACCTTTATAATTATCGCCCGAAAAACTTACAAAGCATACCTGAATTCCCTCTAATCATTAGAAATCGCTAGATTTTCAACAAACACAACAAAATTATCCTAGAGTTTATCCGGAAAAATCAGTGGAACCGGAACCGGAAGTATCCTTCCCTCAATATCAAACTGGAGTGGGGTACAAATGTAATAAGACATTATGTAACTTTTGTTAGCAAGGGACTGGCACTTTCGGCAAGCCCCCTTGTCATCCTAGTCTCAACTCTTACTAACATATATAGAAGAAGATAAACCGGAGTGTTAGACATCTTTTCCAGCAGCAGAATCTAGCGGAACTACTGGACAACCTAGTCTCCACATGGAAAAACATTCATTAAAATAATTTTTCTTAAAAAACTCTTTGAGGACCGGTTGTCTTGCTGTGTATTCGTATGAATGGAGGATAATGCAGTATCTAACGTTGTGAATTTTTAATTCTAGGGTGCCTTAACATTTCTGCATATTGTGTTAAAGTGCTTCAATAAGATAAATTAAGTGAGAAAAAATTGTATTGCTCCTTTTTATCTTGTATACTTATTAAATTATACTGATGAAATAATTCAATATAAGAACGGTGTAAAGCAAAAACTTGCCTGGGGACTTAGAAAGTTTGATTAGTATGTATTTTAATACTAATTTACAGATTTCTGAAGGATTTTGAAGTTATAGTCACCATAAATGACACATGACTTAACTCCGGTTTTAGAAAACCAAGAAAAGCCTAATCCAAAAAGAACATTAATACTATTGATGAAGTTATTACTGTAAAAATCTCTTTGATGGGTCCTGTATGAACAAGATAGCATCTATGGTTAATCTAGTCTTTAGATAATACCCAATTCGGTTTTAGAATTGATTCCGTCCATGATAAGTGTAAGGCAGTATTTGAAAGAGACAGAAATTAGAAGTCCTTTGACTTTGCTCATTGGATTTTAATTAGAACCGACTCTGAAGTAAATGAAAAACTTCAGAAATCCTATCAAAACAATGTTAATTTAGATGAACGTCATTTGTAACATGTTGTAAAATGACATCTGTTATTCTAAAGAAAAAATGGAGATGATTAACTAATAAGGAAACTGAGACAAATATGCTTCACCATAAAATTATTTCAAAAATCATTATATATTTTAATTGTTATTTCTGTAACTTCAGGCATATTTTTTTTAACGTATTAAAAGTGTAACATATATTTTAGGGCACCCTGTACATCTTATCTTTAGTGATATAGAACCAATACTTTGCAATCAAAAATGGTGAGTGAACTTTTATTCAGTGGTATAGCGTTATATATATAATTAACATTAACGAAAACCAACTTAACTGAATTGGTCTTAAAACTATAAAATACAGTGATATATGAAATCATAACTTTCGTTATTTATTTACAACGCAGACAAAATAATAACAAAGACTGATTCTTACGCAAGTCTAACAGTGGAAATAAAGAAATAAAGAAAAAAGAAATTATTAGATAAAGAAAAACGAAATTATTAAAAGTAGAAAACGATATTATTGAATAAAGAAAAACTAATTTTTATACATGTATATTGTTTTTGTTTATAGATTTTTTTTTATCGATCTCCGTTCGTTTATTCTCGCCATTTAAATAGTATTAAGTCTATCATTCGTTTGAAAACTCGCTGCAAATCCATTGTTTTCTTTATATGCCGGTAGTTTATCATGCAATATTTATGATAGGGCTTTTTACGTTAAAAATTCTATCGAAAAACTTTGTGATCGCTCTGGCATCAAAAATGGAAATGCAATTATTTACTAAAATACAACAATTTTCAGAAAAATGTTTTGATACACTGTATATACATTGCAGTTAAGCAATATTCTTTAAAATGGTTGTAAAAGAATTGAAGAGCTTTTATTTGAAACAATACAACTTGTTTTCAATCCAAATATTGAACGCTTTTTTTTTCCTCATTTACTCACAAAAAAATTATTTTAAATAATTTATAACTCACATGCATGAAATAAGGTAGTGTCGGTTCCAGGAATTTCGGTGATTATGAATATTTGGGGATGATGTGGGGTGGGTGGGGGTAGGCATTTAATAGGTAAATGACATACTTAGGCATGTAGTTAATATGATCTTAACAGCAGTTTTTCAAAAGCTTGATTTAGGTATCCCTTTGAACACAACTAAATACACAACCCAGTCAGAATGTAATAGTAGAAAATTAGTCTTTAATTTATCTTTACGACCCATTTCTCTTTTAAAATATTTGGGCGCTGCATACCCCTACCTAGACACTTAACTAAGCAATATCAACGATTGAATTTGCACCGAAGCGTAACTTACAAATGAATGAAGTAATATAATTTCGGAATATGATAAAGAACAATTTTATCCAAATTCCGTTAAATTGTGGAGTTGATTTATCGATCTTTTAAATTATCTTAATCTAATAAAAAATCGCACGTGATCAGAAATAATTTTCTGTGTTATTTTAATAAATTGTGCTGCGAGTGTATAATTTTCTAATAGTAATAAAAATTCAATTGGAAATCAGACTTGTTTGTTCATGTCAAGTTAAGTAGGCTGGGGGTCAACAAATAAACCACAAATTAACCACCAGATTTAACTTATTTTTTAGATACGGTATCATAAGCTGTCAACTAGCATTTGGCAATGAAAAAATTCAACATTTTAGTTTTAAAATTTTATTATTTTTGTATATCTTTATATGGAGCTCTTCTTTTAAAGGAGATCGAAATAGTCTGAAAATGGCTGTTACATATACGTTATATTCTTTGATTGGCCGAATTCTGAAATGACGGATTTTTGCAAAGTGGTACATATAGCTAGGTATACTGTTGTGATGTTATGATGTCATTTTTATGCCCCCGTAAACGAATTTTCGGGGTATATAGTTTTTGTTGTGTCCGTCCGTCTGTCTGTCTGTTTAGCTGTCAAGCTGTCTGTTTGTCCGCAAAAATTTTAACCTTGCCCATAACTTTTGATTTAATAGAGCTATGACTTTCATATTTCACATGTATATTCCTTTTGGAAAGTCCATTCTTTAAGTGCATATTTGACCTTATGACCTTGACCTTGGAGTTTGACCCACTTTAATACAAAATTCTTAACTTTACTTTGGTCATATCTTTTCAGCAGTAGATACCAGGACTTTAATATTTCACATATGTATTTTTTGTGTCAAGCCCTTGCATTGGATACTAACAACCTTGACCTTCTCACCTTGACCGTGGAGATTTCCGTACTTTTGAAAAAAACTTTAACCTTGGCAATAATTTTTGATCGGTGAAGGCTAGGGATTTCACACATATTTTATCCTTGTGAGAAAACCTTTCATTGGATTCCAAGAACTTTGACCCTTTTATCTTGACCTGGGAGTTTGACCCACTTTTAAAATACAACCGTGAACATAATTTTTGAGTGGTTATGACTAGGCATTTCATACTTTAAATATTTAATTCTCGTGACAAAACCTCTCATTTGATTTCAAGAACATTGAACCTTTGACATTGACTTTAAAATATCACTTCTTTCTGGCAAGACCTTTCATTTGAAATCCACACTTTTGACCTTGACCTTGGAGATTTTTATACCTACGAACAAACTTTAACCTTGGCCATAACTCTTGAACGGTAAGGGCTAGAGCTTAAAATACATAACCCCAGTGAGAAGACCTTTCATTGAAATCAACAGCGTTGACCCTTTCACCTTGACCTACGTTTTACCAACTTTAACCTTAGCCATAACTTTCGAACAGTTAGCGCTAGAGCTTTCGTCATGTACATATTAAATCCTTGTGACAAGACCTTTCATTTGATATAAACAACTTTTACCCATTGACCTTAACCGTTGTGTTTTGACTTACTTTTTATAATCTGTAACATTAGGTATAACTATTGAAGGGTAAAAACCAGCGCTTTCATACTTCCAAAATGTAATCTTTGAGACAAGGTCTTTCTTATAAACCAGCAACCTTAACCTTTATTTGGACCTTGCGTCCGGAGTTTGACCTACCTTTAAAAAACTTTAACCTTAGTCATAACCTTTGAACAGGTGGTGCTAGGGTTTTCACATTTGTATTTCTTGTGAAAAGGCCTTACTTTAGGTATCAACATATTTGTCCTGCATTTGAGAAAGCTTCACCTTCGCTATGTTGCCATACGGGAGCATCCATGTTTCACAAACACATCTTGTTTTGTTTTTTTTTTTAAAGAATTTGAACACTTCCTCCCCCTTTCCACTTTCTCTCTCTCGTATGAAATTCTAATTTGTAAGCTATGTTGAGGTCTAATTAAAAAAATGTATGTTTTTTGTAAAAGTATTTGAAACTAGTGCTAATTGTAACGGGGACCGTTACAGATGTTCCCCAAACGCTCCCCAACTCCCTTTTGGTGCCATATTCCCTGTAATCTCTATTAAATAAGAAATACTTAATGGAATTTAAACTTATCAAGGTCTTCCCAGAAGAATACAAAATATATTTAAATTCAAGCATTGTACGCGTGTTCATGTGCGTAACGGCCATATTATCTTGTCTACACTATCTATATATTTTAATATACTTGATATCAAAGATTTTATCCAAAGTATTAAAAAATACACTCATTCGAGAGTATTTTTAATTTTACTCATTTCACATGCACGCACGTGCAAGCAAGTGCATGATGAATACACCTTCTTGTAGGAGTCCCTTATATTTATCTATGTTCTAAATCCCATCCTGTTTGGTTAAAAAACAAGGGAGTTATAGCCATTTGAAGTTTCAGCCAATCAGATTGCAGCACACATGCATGCGCGTGATTTCATGAATTTTTTTATCTAATCGTATTGAAGGATATCTTAATGAATGACTATATTTAAAATTCCAAACATTTCGTCAAAAAACAAAATAAATATAGCCATTTAAAGTTTCATCCAATCAAATTGCAGCACACGTGCATGCGCGTGATTTCATGATTTTCTTTCTATATCGTATTGTAAGATATCCTACTGCATGACTGTGTTTTAAATTTCAAAGCATTTCGTCAAAAAACAAAGGAGATATAGCCATTTAAAGTTTCAGCCAATCAGATTGCAGCACGCACGCATGCGCATGCTTTCATGAAAATTTTTATATATCATGCTGTAGATCTTCATAATTTAAGACTATGTTCAAAATTTCAAAAGATTATGACAAGAAACATGAAAAATATTGAGACTTTAGTTTCAGCCAATCAGAGCGAAGCGCACGTGCATGCGCGTGAGATCTTGCTATTTTGACCATGTCATCATGTCTATACTACTAATATATCCTTATATTATGAGATTTAAAGCATTTCATCAAGAAATAGAAAAGTTGCGGCTATATCTATTATATTAGTCATTTCACGTGTTACACGTGCGCGCTCTTGCAAGCACGTGCGCGAGGAACATGTCATTATGCATATACAACTAATATATACTTATATTATGAGTTTCAAAGCATATAGTCAAAAAATAGAAAAGTTACGGCTATATCTATTATACTGGTCATTTCACGTGTTGCACGTGCACGCTCTTGCAAGCACGTGTGCGGAAAATGACCTTGATTCCGCAAATCTACATAACATGTCTACTAACCCTAAAAAGGTTTTACTTACTTCGGATGAACAGTTTACAAGATCACTCGCGGACAAAAAAGTACCCAGGAAGAAGAAGAAAAATAATAATAATAAAAAAACAGAGTAAAAACAATATGTTCCCCAACTTCGTTTGGGGAACATAATTATGTGCTTCTTTATGAATTACGGTATGGTCCCATAAAATAGAAATGAATATGCTTACATGTAGCATTGGTTGTGTATCATAACCGCTACATTTTAAAAAATTTTCATTACCACTATACACAACACAACTGCTACAAAAAATTAAGGACATACGCAACGTACCTTACTCACTAATAATTTTTCAAGATATTCCTAAAATAAAGAATATAGTGCCATCAGATGTCCGTAGACATAAAACAGCATGCATTACCAGGGGCTCTTGAGAGGTATCAGTTGAAAAATTCTTGAATGATCCATAAAAATATATATATATATAAAATACTTAACAAGTGTTGCCTTTTTATTTTATTTTAATATTGATTACCGGACACTGAGACATTTATTTCATTTCTTTTGGATAAAATACTTAATATATACAAAGGTCATTCAAAAAATACGTAGACAATGTTCCTTATCGTCATATCATTATTACAAGATTATAGATCAACACATTTTCGTAAATAAAAACATTTTATTTGTAGAAGTGTGAAGTTTAATTCCATTTGATAAAATAGAACTCACTTCAGCCAATTTCTCCTATGAGTCAAAAGTTATGTCGAAAGTTTGAAAAAGCTATTTTAAGCATCTTGGTCACAGTTTAATTAACAAGGTCATCGACCTTGGAATCATTTGAAAGAGCTCAAATAGTGGAGTATGCATACCAAATATGAAGTCTCTGGCTTTCTTGGTTCGAAAGATATGGCGAAGATTAAAGTTGACAACAGACAGACAGACAAACCGATAAACAAACAAACAGACAGGACAAAAACAATAAACGCCTCGGATCTATAGATCCGGGCGCATAAAAATATTATACAACGAGATAAACTGGTTTGTGTGTGGTCGTCCGTGTCCCTCGAATGTCGGTAGTCTCAGGTTTTGTTCCAAACGGTGTTTGGGTAACACTACTGTCTCTTGCCACTATGGATGCTCAGAATCCCGTCTCCAGTGCCTAGAAGGTTTACACTTTCCCCTCTCCAATGCTGAGGAGGTTACATGTCCTTCTTGCGTTCAAGGCTATGAGATGTGACTGGTAGGGGCCGACATCTCTACACTACTATACAGGGATGATCAATGAAAGCTGTTAAATATCATACACAGAATATTGTAGATATACAACTTATGCCGTAAAACCGTTACGGTGCAATATGTACACTGCAATAAATGCTTTGCTTCACAACAGTTATTACAGAACCTAGAACCGACGAGTAAAGACACAAACAATCCACCGTACTATTAAGACTCAAGTATTTTCGAATGCAATGTAACTATGAATAACAGAACTTAAAAATATGAAATGGAATAGCTTAAAGTTGCATGATTTAGAAATTCCTTATCTGGGTGTTTTAAGATATTTGCAACTTTATAAAATATTTTAAAAAAAACGCAAATAAGGCCTAAGGTTGGGTTTAAATACCCTCAGTGGTCTGCAATGTGTATATGATAAATCAAATAGATATTTAGAAGTTTTGAAAACGCCCTTCTACCTGGACTGCCGTGTCCAAACTGAAGCATGGGCTTACCAATACTTTAAAGGTCCAATGATTTGAGGTATTGAACCCGGGGGAAAATGGAAGCTCCCCACATGTAAATACGAATTACTTGCGTGTTTGATGAGGAGATTTTAATGTGGCAACGGAGCACGCTCAAACAACTTTGTAACGTCAAAAGAACGTTTAGAAAGTTTCTCAAAATTACTCCACTTTCTGATTTCATGCACATTTTGTAGTATCTTCTCCATTCAAAAACGTATCCATAACACTTAGCAATTAGTTTGCTAACAATTGTGTAAATACATGAAATAGCTCGAACTAGATTGTCAGTGTTTTTTCAAATTCTTTACCGTGTAACTATTAATTCTCCAACAGAGAAGTGTACATTACGTTAAATGACGTTACTAACTCTTTTGACAAAATTTTTAACCAGATCTCTTTCTTTGCAGACCATCCATCGTCTGATTCAAACTCGCTACCACTCAAAAACTGTATTTTTTTTATTTTATACAGAAACCACGCTAATTTCCATACATTTCCTGGTTTAATAAGAATTTTTAACGTTTATTTAAGACGTTTTCCGAAAGCAAAGCAAAATTTTATTCCCATTCGCTGCTCAGTGACGTCCTCCAACGTCAATATTCTTTTTTTTTTATTGAAGTCCATATGTATCTAGAAGCTGATACCTTTTAAACAGAGCGATATATATCACATCACCTGATAGCATCAACAGTAATAAAGCAATACTTAATTCAAACATGAAAATTTTATTTCTTTTCAGTTCCATTATTAGAGGTATGACTATAAATACTGTAACATTTTCGCCGTTACGGGTTCGTAAGATAGGATAAAATAATTATTAATTACCAAATTGGTATCTGTAATTTATAAGCCTGGTCGCGGCTAATATCTGGTCTTATAATTTCTGGTAGCGAAATATGAATAAACCTGGTAGCGGTTTTTTTTACTAAAGAAATAAACACAATGATAATAAAGTTTTCAAAAATTATATTCTGATTTTCCAAAATTTAATATTGATAGTCAATAAATAAACAAAAATTTATATTTCAAAATATGGTCACACAATGTCCCTTGCTAGATTCAAAGGATTCCCCAAATTTCAGATAAAGGTAAAGTAAATTTCTTATACGAAATTTCCTAAATATAAATAAATAAATTATCACAAATTCCAATTAAATGACCTGGACATTTCACAAATAGTCTGGTAGCGACTACAAAATAGGTAATATAAACCCACAAGTCTAGGGCTGACACTTCAAAATAACTCTTAAAAATAATTCACGTCTGTCCACTATAATCTCAAAATCCCAACTGACTTCTAAATCTAAACGTAAACACAAAGTGACGTCGCACGACCCAACGTGACGTCATAAACCGCGAAATCACGACATATTCTAGGTAAGACCTGAACATAATTTCCCGCAAGCGGAAGTAATGGAAAACGAAAGTAAACAATGTGAAATGACAGCATGACTTATAAATAAGGTAAAAACAATGATGTAAAACATGTTTAAATGTAGTTTGAACATACAATAATGATGAACGAGTCTTCCGGTCGGATTAAATTAAAGCCACAAAGAGATAAACACACATTTTAAATATATACACAGTCAAAATCGTTACAATACTTTAAAGTGTAATTAGTAATCTACTCTATTTTGACATTGCTCCATGACGCCATTATTTGCTGTTCTAATTAATTGATAATTTTCATAAAAAATGATATTACATTTTTGTACTCAAATTATTCGAATTTGTTGTTAAACTATGTCTATCAAATTTGGATATAATATGACATCAAATAAAAAAAGTTACGACAACAGTCTACGAATTTTTTGAATGACCCTAGTATTTTAGATCTTTCTTTTATCAAAAATTGTTGTAGAAGTGTATAAAACCATACATAGACATTTAAATATAGCACACAGTTCCTTCAAGAATTGGAATCTTTCAACTCCATGTAAAAAAGACAAAAAAAAGTCCAATCTACAGCAGTACCACAGGAGTCGCGAAACGGCCCAGCAGTCCCAGCAGTCTCACAAAGCAGTCCCAGTGGGCGTGTTTATAAATTTCATGGGCGGAAATTACTAAGAAATAAAAATGCCAATAAACAATGAACCATAAAAGGCAGTTGAAATTCAACAAATTTCTACAATTCTTCCATGTATGCGATAATCTTTTATGATCAGTACACACATAGAAACAATTTGAAAAAATATTCATTGAAGGGAGAAGAACTTCACTTCTAATAATAACATGAATATTTAATCAAATTTATGTAGTTTATTAATCTTTCAGCGACCAAACATAGACCTGTTTTACCTAACTTGTATTTTCAAGGCGACATTTTCAAGTTACCAAGCAGTTTTGATGTACCAGAGTATATACGAGATATAGTCCAAACAAAATGAGAAGAAACATCAAGATACAATACACGAAATAAAGATCAATTACTCGTAACTATCCCAAGAGGCATGGTTAGAACTATTTACCAAATTATTTATTCCTGATGCTGTTAAAAAATGACTTTATTGAATACAGATACAAGAGAATCCAGCCTTGTTTATTTTTTCCGTAAGATTATAAGTGATAATAATCCAAAAGCACCTTCTTATTCTTTATTTGGTTGAAGAATCACTAACATTATTCATACTAAATTAAGGCACAATTGTGTGTTGAACCAAGACTTATTCAAACGCAATATCATTGATAATCCTTATTGCTCTTTTGGTAAACAAGAAGATGCCTATCATTTTTTCTTTGTTTGCAAATAATATCTAAATGCTCGAAGTAATCTTTTTGACTTGATTTAGACACCATAGATGTACACCTACTTCTCTGCTTTTCATAAATTTATAAATGATTCTTGTAGAATTAGCTAGATATTATATTGACTTTTATGTGTATACTTTTTAATATTTTGCATGACAATTACTATATGTTTTTAAGGAGAAGAACTAGTAAATTGTTATATAGAGCTTGTTTTTTATCCTTTTGCTTGCCAATATGACATGTCAATTTAATAATTGTTAGTTTCTCTATGTACATGTAATAGGAAAATGATAACCGAAATAACATACATTAACATTCTACAGGTGTTTACATCGTCTAATACACATTAACAACAAGCAAAACAAATAAAAATAAGCCTTAATTTCCGTTATTTTCAATGTTTATTAACGTACTCTTTTAATAACTTTTTTATGATTTTAAAACTAATTCTTCAAATGAATTCCCCAATAATTTTTCACATTGTCTATGTGCTGTTAGAATGATAGCATAATATAACTTATGGTTATCTAATAAATTGTTAGGTTTAATTATCGGTCTACATGGAATACATGAAAATGTACTCTTTTTATAGAATGGTACTTGTTTTACATGTAACTTCTTCAATTAAATTAAATAATATAGCTTCGTGTAACTGTAATGATTTTTTTTGAAATAGTGGTAATGCAAACTTTGAGAAAATAATTTTACCAAAATTTTTTAAATTTGTTTACACAAGGGTTGGAGCTATCATGTCACTCAAAACCTTCATTCATGAGTGAACAAAGCAGACCCAGAAAGCAGTTCCAGGGACTGCTGGGACTGATTGGTCTTCTTTCTAGAGCAGTCTCATAACAGTCCCAGAGCAGTTCCACAGCGGTCCCAGCTCAGTCCCACAGCGGTCCCAGCTCAGTTCCACAGCGGTCCCAGCTCAGGCCCTCGTCACAGAGCGGGAGTCAGGTCGGGTCTGATGAGTATTGTAGATATTTAGTTTCTTTATCAAAAAAATAATATGAAAAAACACATAATTTGTGCGTATTTTTTTTCAAACTTGTGGTTTACATCTTCTCAAAACCAGTCGGAACAGTGGAAAACATGTTAGTTAATCATATTTATTACCCCCCAAAAAATGAAATGAAATTGCCAAATTTTAGAGAAATTATTATTTTTTAAATGTTGGTCAAACCTGATCCCAGGCAGAATTGTACAATTATTGGAGATAAATAACATTTTCACAATAATACTAGTTTGAGTAGGTGTAATAAGGGTTAACAAGTAATTGAACAGGACAAACAAATATCTTTCTTCATTGTAAATAAATGAAGGGGCAATATACAAGTATTTAATCTCTTCTGTGTGAAGTTAGATTTCGATCGTTTAAGGTTCAAATATAAATATAAATAAATATTTTCTCTAAAATTTGGCAATTTCAGCCGCGCATTTGTAAATATTCCTGACCTAAGGCAACTGGAATATTGCTAACTGCCTCTATAATATACTTTATATTATTACATTTTTGTTTTCCTCTCATAAATAAAACAATGATTTTTCACAATGATCCCAGTTTGGGAATGCTTAATGCATAAAAGAAACGTGTCACGGCATCCCTGATAGTAATATAACCATTAATATGAAGATATTTACATTTACAAATATTTTCCTTTATATAACACTACTGAAAGCAATGCGTATCTATAACTGTTTAAATACAGGTACGGGGTCAAGAGGTCATAGAGTTGCGTATGGATTAACCTTTGACGTAATTTCTCTGTGACGTCATAAGGGCCGACGTGCGTTCAATGGATTACATACATGCCGTTGGAATTGAAAAATAACGCATTTCATACGTTAAAAGCCACAATCAGGCAAATATAAAGTATGAATAAGTCACAAATGTAAATATAATCAATAAGGTATCATTTTAAAACATTTATTGGGCTATAAATACAGGTTGGTACGAGATTAAATTTATCATAAAGCCCGTATTTATAATGAATTTAATCTCGTACCAACCCGTATTTATAGCCCGATAGATGTTTTAAAATGATACCTTATTTCTTAATTGAATACCGTGTTTAGCACTTGTTTTACATTATATATTTATAACATTTGATATTGAAGTTTAGTTTCATTTCCTGTTTCATTACCCCTAATGCATGAAAATAATCTAAAACGTATGCATATTGTCCATTAAATACTGTAATGAAAATTATTTATTTTTCCTTGCATTTCTTCCTGTTTACCACTATTTTGCCTATAGCCATGGCAATGAACAATCGTTGTATTTTATTATACCACAAATATATATTTAATAGCTTTGATGTATAAATGTATATCATTATGAGCATTAACTATCTTAACTTTTAGCTATTTTGAAAGAGAAAATTTAAACAATATTTAACATCACTCAGGAACATGAAATTTAAATCGTATAAGACACTGGCCCGTTTTATAATTGTTCTGTCCATAGAACTCATGCAATGTAAAGCAAACGTGAAATCAGTGAAGTTACGGCCAGTGTCTGATTTCAGTGATGTGTTACCTACTAGTGGAGAGTGCTTTGTTTCTGAGTTAGAGGACACCCGGCTCATAGAGTGTTCCTTGAGATGTTCCATGACGGTCTGTGCTGGGGTGTTCTATAACAATAATCTGAAGTCCTGTAAACTAGTGAGACGAAACTGCAATGAAAACTTACTGTATTCTGCACAAGCCGGCTGGAATTTTCTCTCCGGTAAATTGTTTTTCACAACTTTTTACAGTTAAACTTCATTATCTTAAATAAAAGTGTCATTATGCAACCACTTTTGAAACAAGAACAAGTCTTGAAATAATTGTTTCAATAGTGGTTGAGATCTGCATTTTAAATCCAAACACAAGTAGTGACATTTATTGCAATAACCTAATCTATTAGAATAATTATATCAAAAGAGGTTCGAACACATTTCAAGACCTAAACCAAGCTGCAACCGCTATTGAAATAATGTTCACTATTGGTATAAAGATTTCAATGGTGAATGAAATAAAGATTTCAATAGTGATTTAAATGTTTTTTTTTAAATAGTTAATGGCTTTAATTTTCATGCCAAAGCCATTTTGCAAGCCTTATTAAAAACTCAACATTGAAAAAAATATTTGTTTAAGAAATAAGATATCATTTTAAGAGTTTACCTTCCTACTTTATTGGATTTGATCATGTGACCAACCCGTTTTACATCTCAATAAAGCTAAAAAAAAATACCTCATTACTTATAATTACATTTGTGACTGATTTATTACAGAAAGTAAGATATTACAGTTTTAAATTCATAAATGTTATTTTTTTCAAAATTCAACGGTATAAATTAAATGTGCTGTATCACTTATGACGTCACTCTAAAACTAGGTAGATCGTTTACGACTAAATAATCAATTTATTGTCACATGACGAACGTGTTTTACCCAATTGTAAATGTGCGTTGTTCAAATACGGGTATTTAAGGGAAAACATTTGCAAATGTAATGATATAATTATAAACTATTAATTACGTTTTGCAACAAAATTTATGACATTTATTGAGTTAAGAATATGACGTGTAAATTTATGGTCTCCTTTTCATTCAAGAAATTACCCTTAACACTCGGATATCTTTGATTTAATTGACGTACCCTAAATTAAAAAAAAATGTAAGTTATTTTACCAGCACCCCTCCCCCACCCAAATCGAATTTTACTGTCTTGGAGAAAATCAACAGGCAAACAATCAGTCGTATTTATAGAAGTTGTAAGTAATTTTGGTATGTAGTATTCACCATTGCCATTGATTTAAAGGAAAGGATCATAAATAAACATAATTTAGCATCCACAAGTCGAATTTTAAATTTAGTATTTACCACTTGTGTTATATATCAAACCAAAGCTTATAAAAAATTGTTTAAGAAAAATATAATTTCGAAATTTTCTGGTCAAGCATTGTTACTAAAAATAGATTGCGAAATGTAAAGGTATTGTTATAGTGTGTGACCACTTTTCTGAAGAAAATATCTAGTAGCATTGAGGTCAAAACTTAAGGTAATGTATTCAAAATATTATCTCTCTCTTCTTATTTCCTTTGCCAAGAATCATAGTTATTAAAGTTCAATTGCATCGAACACCTAGATTGACCTGAATCATTAGATAGTGAGAGTCTTCTTCCCGTATAATTAATTGGGTCACACTATAGACACGCAACGTTACGTTGACGTTATGCTTATAAAAAGACGTCAACAAAGCCAATCAATAAAAATGATCACAAATTGATTTTTAAAAAAAGCAAAAGTACTTAATTATATCTATTGATGAGAATTATTCTATAGTATAGCAATTTAAAACCTACAATAAAGCATCATTTACTAGTTTATTTCTCGTTAAATATAGTGTCATATTTTCGCTAACTCACTAGAAAAATTACAGAATATACTTGACACGTTACACTCCAAAAATCAAATTTAAGTGTTCGGGAAAAGAGGAAGCGTTAATTTTTCATGGACTTATAATCATGAAATTTTGGAAATTGTCAACTATTTTTTATTACCTAGGATTATGATTAAACTATAACGGTAAATTCAATGTTACGCAAAAGAAATAAGCTGAACAAAAAACTCAATTCGATTTAAACTGTAATATTCAGAATTTGAATTCAACACAACTGAAAACCCTGTGTCAACTCTTTGATATATATATTGGAAGTTCTTTTGTTTAAAAGCTGGGTTTTTCATGAACCTCTAGAAATTCAAAGACTGTATTTATCCTTTTGTAAAATTAGTCTTTTTGTTAGGCACAATGCATGCAATTACAGGATCCAGTGGCGTATTTAAGGGGACGCATCCGCCCCCGCCCCCCATAAAATGTCAAAGTTAGCGTAAATCATAGTTTCGTCGAGAAAATGTAAAAATGTCTAATCGGTAGATCTCAATTTTACCTTCAAAATCTCAAGAATCCAGGAGCTTCCGGGGGCTTCCCCCAGACCCCCTGTCTACTTTTAGCGCCCCCTCTAACTTTAATTCCTGGATCCGCGCATGGGATTTATAGAGAGTGGGAGTGATATCTACTTATTATACAAAGGAAACTAAAAATCATGAAATTTTGATGTAAATTATTAAAAACAAAAAAAAACCCTGCATACCTTCATACAAATACATTTGATCAATATGATGCGGATGGTTAGGAAGGAGTATTAACTGTGAGCGTGATGTAAATCTTACATTATTTAGATTAGGTATCGGAGAGTCATATTCTGAATAAATTAAATAATCAATGAATAATTGAAACAATTATGTATGAACTGGACATTTAAAATAAAACTTGAGGAATATTAGTCATAAATATGACAGCAGCAAATAATAAGTTCTGAAAGGGAAAAAGAGGGGGGAAAATTTTATTTAAAAGTAATGTGAACGACATTTAGTTAAACATGAAGATCTTTTCTAATGCGTGTTAAAGGTTGTCTAAATTGTTTGTGAATTATTTAAGCTCTATCTCCTTTTCTCTCTCTTTTTTCTCTCCCTAATTTTCTCTATCCCTCTCCCTTTCTCATCTCTCTCTCTCTCTCTCTCTCTCTCTCTCTCTCTCTCTCTCTCTCTCTCTGTAAAACATTTGATTTGCCCTGCTTTCACAAAAGCGAGGAGTCTTTAAATATCATTCATCTGTCTGTTTGTCAGTCATATTGTAAATCTGTTCATATGTCACAAAAACTTAACCTTGGTCATATATTTTGAATTAGAACAGAGAAGAGATAAAATTTTTATATTATTCATTTGTTTTAACTGTGACAAGACCTTTCTAAATACACTGTATGGTTTGTGACCATGGAAAAGATAGGGCTTTCACATTTCATATGTATATTACCATTTCTAAATACACTATGGATTTTGACCTTGTGACCTTGAACCTTGACGTTTGACATACTTTTCAAAAATGTTATTTTTCCCTTACAACTTTTGATTGAGAAGAGATAAGGCTTTCATTTTGACATGTTCATTACGCGTGTCAAAATATTTCAACGCATGCTAAAATTTCTGACCCCCTTGATCTTGACCTTTATGTTTGACCTAATTTTCAAATAAATCAACTTTGGTTATAAGTTTTGGATGACATATGATAGGGCTTCGTATTTGGCACAATATGCCATAGATAATAACATATCGCCCACATAGACACAAACAGCCGGTAAAACAAATAAACATTTTGTATATACACCTACACGTATAGTACATCGGTACATGCAGCACTAAGTTTACTTCGAAGAATTCAATGAGCATGCATTTTTTTCATCACCATGTATGTTCACTAAATTAGATGTCAATGACTGGACCGAACTTTTGTCCAAGACATTTGATATATACTTTAATTTATTCGTATTACGTAAATGAAATTTTTCCTAAGTGAATTCTTCAATCCTATTTGATTTTTACTATCTATCCATCCGTATGTTCTACTCTACATAGGCGTCGGAACCGGGGGGAGGGGGGTTTAACCCCCAAACATTTTATGCAAAGATAGATATTATATAGGCATTGAAAATTGTGGTTTACCTTTTTTGTTGGTTTA
>PRKT01000364.1:157628-178105 GCA_003671525.1 Saccostrea glomerata | reverse complement strand
CCCCCCCCCCCCCCCCCCGACCATATCTGTGCATGTTCTTCTTTTTTTCCCTAATTTTAAGCGGGGGACACAAATTCTCTTAATTAGCTTATTAATTACATTTACATTACATGTATTAGAATCCGCTTTGTCGACAAAATATTTGTTTAAAACACTTTTGCTCTCTGAATAAAAATGCTCCCCAATGCAACAGAAACTTACAGTCAATTTTTTTTTCAATTTCAATTCTAAAATATATTGAATGCACAGAATCTGCAAGGAGCAGAAATCCCTTGTCCGCTAAACAAAATTAAGCCAAAATTATTATCATACCTTTGAGCAGGCAAAATAACAAATATAACGCTCGCCAAAAAAACCCGCCATGCACTTATACATTTAAAACATGTTGATCTTTGTATAGAATTCTGGCCGATAAATCAAATCTGGACGGGAGGAAATGATAAAAACGCCGAAGGCTCCTTTATCTGGGAAAATAGCAAGGAGGCTCTGATCTACAACAACTGGAGGCCGGGGGAACCAAATGAAGGACTAGCTAACGAGGATTGCGTGTCGCTTCTTTTCCCTGATGGAGTTTGGAATGATGAGAAATGTCATTTGGAACATCCCTTTCTGTGCGAGAAAACATTGTTTTGAATCTTCTGTCCAATTCTCAAGAAGCTCAAGCTCTGAGGGACTTCGCAATGATGGGATTTTCTTTGCGAGAAGACTTGTTTAATCTCATCTCAAATTCGCCAGAAGCTAATCTGGCTTTATTTGATATAGAAAAGAAATGAGCTTCTTTTTAATTTTTTATTGTTCTATTTTTTAAACAATTTTTTCTTTTACATTATCTATGCCAAATTAACATGTGTCACCTCCACATTTATAATTTTTGAGAAATGACCACTCTAAAAAGAATATTTTACCCATAAAAGTAGACTTGCTCAAGTCTCTATGTTTTAGTGCTCTGTTTCATACTTTTTTGATAATGTCAAACTTGCATAGAGACTTGAGCAAGTCTACCACAAAAGTAGTTTTACCTACTGCATAATAGTGACATAATGGTAGTTGAAAGGTTTTTTGACGGTAGCTCAATTAGGTTTGGACAATAAGCACCTATAAATTTGGATTAATGGTGGGTAAACGGGTATTTAGAAAGATTTCTAGAAGTTACCACTATTGCTACCATTTAGCAATCATTAAAGATTTTGAAATGGCTTAATTGTTACTTGATGGGGGTGCATTTATTGCTAAATGATAGCTTTTTTTTTTACAGTTTATAAAGATTGCAATTCCTATTGTAGATTCATTACCATATGTGGGTATGCTTAATTCAAAGCATGTTTGTTTATGTACACATATACGTACAGTGTTGAAATATCAAATTTAACTATTTTGCTATATAGAAATTGTGCGAAACTAATCATTTATGATAGTTATTTTTTTGGAAACTGTCAATAGCTGAATCTTATTAAACAGTTACATGTAAAATTATTTAAATTTCAAATAAGGTCTTAAAATTTCTACAAACATGTATTTCATTATACGGAATATGTGTGTAAAAACTCCTTGAAGACCTTTGTGCTTTAGCTTAATAAAAGTATATGTGGCATTGTTTCAACTGTTGTCCCATTACGAAAGTGTGCACCAAGGATAATTTTTTTGGCGATATTAGTTAAAATACCATTTACAATTCGCTATGATGTTTCAAAAATCATAAAATCGATGACTACACTCTGTTTCAACAATTGTGTAATGTATAAAATGAATAGTTTACAATTTTTTTCATATTCAATTTAGTTACATTTAATCACAATGATATCATTTTAAATGAGGAATGACTATTTTTAAAAAAAAAAAGATGTTTGCACACTGTATGACACTCGACTTGTAATTGTTGACAGATTGTTTACTTACAACATCTAATGTAAATATACGTAATAAGGTATTTCTTAATCATATATAAAAACACTCAATTGACAGTTGCATTAAATCTAAATTAGCATTTATTTAATATAACATAATATAACAATTATTTAATTTCTAGTCATACGTTAAGCATGCATATTTACAAAGTCCCAAAATCAAAGCAGTTACTAGTAGGCTATATAATTAAATTTCCATTTCATGGCAGATTAATTCAACAAAAACACGTTACTTAAATCATTTATCATACCTTTTGCATGTATATCTACAAGGTCCTTAAATCAAAGCACTTAAGGTACATCTATATATAATTACGTTTCCAGTTCAGTACAGAAGAATTTCCTTTTTAGTTGCTGTTGTCAAATAGAGACGCACATTCTGCAAATTCAAAGACTCATAGCATGAATATTTCATTAGGATATTCAACAGTTCAATGATCCATCATTTTGAACATTTTATGCACACAATAGAAAGCCTATAATGTATATGAGCTATCTGTAATATACGCTGTATTGTGTATATTTTTATTATCATTTATTTAATTCCAAAGTGAGTCATCTGTGGTGTTTTGATGCGCCATTAATTTTCAAAGCTGACAAAAATGACTCTACAACACATAGAAATGTGACGAGGAACATTTGTTTTTCTTTATAGCAAACGAAGGGATCGTTAGATACAAAAATTTTAAATGAGATCATAAAAAGTTTAAGATGCAGAAAGATTTTCCCCAAGTTCAAATTGTGAATTACACATTAAGAGATGTTTTGAAAGAAATAAGGTATATAATAAGAAACAGCTTTCAATTATACATTTTAAGAGAGAGAGAGAGAAAGAGAATGAGAGAGATGTTCGTAGTTTAAATGAGAAATTCCTCGTCACCCAAACAGTGTGTAGAATTAATATTACTATCAAAAACCTCAAGTGTACTTTGTTTGTACAAAAATTAGGGATGAATTAATACATAGAAAAATGAAATACAAAAATTCAGCTACCGTCTATGTAAGTGATGCTGAGTGTCCAAAAAAAAGTTCCATATATTGTATTTATGTATTATTTTTTTTATCTGATCATAAACACACAGCTATGTAATTATCTTCTATTCAAAGCTAATAGTTAAATGGTTAGTCCTGAATTCTGTTGTCTGATCTAATTGCACTCAAAAAACATCTAACAGACTGGAAAAATAGACACGCTAGAAATATTGATTTTGTCGCTCACAATGATTTTTTTTATGTTCTAGAAGCATTTTACAATGTTATCCATGTTTGAAAATAGAAACCAAATTATATATATGCTGAAGATAAGACAATATAAAAAGCTAACTATGCCATATTTTCAAGCAGATACATACTTTTCTTATAAACAAAAAAAATTCCACAAGAAACCTATCTGTATTTTTATAAGAGAGTCACCAAATTACTATCAGTTTTGGCTCAACTGAATTAAGTTCAACATAACTGATCACACTTGCCCCCGTTGTCTGTATTTTTGCCCCTCTGTAGGAGAATTTAGATTCATTCAAATAAAAAAGTCAAGTTCTTTTAATTGGCTGATATACATGCAATCAAAAAGCTTCTGGAGGAATGATGCTTTGAAGAATAAAAAAATGGGACAAATTTTATTTTAATTATACGAGAGCTTCCTGATATTCCTAATACTCCTCGGCATTCTCAATCCTCCAAGGCACCTGATCCCATCTCTGATGCTTTGGAGGCTCGTGTTTGATCCCCTCCTATTTTGTATTGTTTATGAACTTTTTTTGCTGGAGTATGGTTTGTAATCTCTATATATTTTATTCTTTGAAATCACAGTCCCCTTTGAAATGGAGTGAACATAATTTGGGGGAATGTAATTTTACAGATGAATATTTACAGAAAAAAGAATCTCTTTAAAAAGCCTCCCTAAGATCAACAGTGTGTTGGTTACAATGCATATAGTAATGTTAATATACCAACACATTCAGGTTGTACAGATCCACGTCAATTGACCCCTGAGATTAGGGTGCGATCATAATGAGGTCGATGTTGTATATAGTCTTAAGTTAACCATTACAGAAAGTAAGGATTTATTTAATACGACGGTGTAAAATATATTTATCATATACGAGGGGTGATCAAAAAGTTCGCAAACTATCTCTATATCTACAAAACCACAATTCAGATTAGAATGAAATTCGGTACACACATAGCCATACACAAGGTCTATAAATAACATATGCTGAATAAAGTTTCTCTTCTTGTTTCTGACGTCACAATGTGAAAATGACGTCACTATTTATGTCCCTTGTGACGCAAATTGGTTGTCTCAGTCGAACTCGTTCAACAAACGACTGTACAATTTATTGTAATATCTTAGAAATCCCTCTACAGTATCATATAATAATTTGTTCACAGTTTATTGAGATAAGTGAGTTCCTATAAATTTAATTAATGATTGAATTAATAGCTTTAGTGAAGGAAGGCTGATGGTTAAAAATAATACTTGTCATCTTACCCAGTGAAAGCAAGTTTGAAAAGATATGTATTTTTAATTAAGCAATTTGCTATCAAAGACCTCCAATTAGCACTTTGAAAAATAGTTGAATATTTGAACAATGATGTAAGTATTTAATACCTAAGATATCGTTTACTTTAGATTTTAAACATATTAGATATGATAAAAAGGATGCACCCATTCTCTATCCACCTTGAATAAAGGTCTCTAATGAGACCGAAATTTGTGTTTTAATGGTCGTCATGCTTATTTTTGAAAAGGATATTATCATCCACCCATTCTGTTGCCGAGATATAACCATTTCTGACAAATGAACTGTTTTTGTCATAAAAATTAACTCACATGGAAAGAAATATAAAACTCGGAAAAATCTATCAACTTTTGTGACAGAACGCTACGGAGGGGGTCACGTGACCGCCAATATCATGTGATTCGCGCAATCGCAGAACAGTGGTTTGTGTGCATTTTTTTATCCTTTTCTTTAAAGAAATGAATTATCTTCCCCGATTTGAAATTATTTGTGTCAAAAGTTACCTCCCTCATTTTTCTTGCGTGTTAACTGCAATCTTCCGTCCGTGATGATGTACATGCAACGTTCTCCATACCTTCTTACGATTCGTTAAAAATTGTCTTTTAATACATGTATGTTCATTTTCATAGAAAACTTTTTAATTTGAATAATTTTTGTTTTGTAAAGATATTTTATATGATAATTCATGGATATTTTTGGAGGGGAGTAATTTTCGTTGTTTTCGAGGATGAAGAGACCAACATATTCATTTCAACCACGAAAGGTGAAATATTAAATACATAACTACTCAAAAATTCTTCATCCACGAATTCAAATCCCCACGAACAAAGATTTTTTTTTACTAAAGTCACGAAATTTTGACCCCAAGAAAATATGTGATTTTACAGTATATGCTTTAGAGCAATTTTGATTTTTTATTATGGTTCGGTTTATAAGTTAATTTCTTTTTTGTTATTTTTATATTTGATTTTGTCAATTTCTCTTATTTACCTCACACTATATTAACTACAATGTAAATATTCTCTCAACATACCCTCAACAGCTATATGATTCATTTGACTTAAAATTATTAAACTTTTGCCCTGAATTTTCATGTTATTTTTATGTTTAGCCAGTAAGGATTTGTTTAAAGACAAAATATCACCTACTTAACGTACAATATGATATTAAACAAGCAAGATACAATAGGATTATATGTTGACATGCGACTTAAATATTTTTATATGCGAGAAAATTTTGTTGAAATTTGACTAATTCATGTCAAAAGCTAGATAATAATGGTAGTATGCGAGCTCATTATGTCAAAATGCGAGACATAATCGTTATGCAAATAGACATAATGTTTACATGCTGATATATTTTTCTCGCGTTAACATTATTTATCTAGCAAGTACAGGCAGAAATATGCCACCATGAACAATGTCTAAATTAGGTAAACTATTGACAAACAAGTTGAAGATACAAGAATAGTAGCAGTTTCCTTTAAAGTCAAATTTTCGTAAGTTCTATGGTCGATACAATGACCGTATCAGCAAATTTAATTTATCGATACGTCATATGCTGACCAATCTTAATTGTTTGGCCATTATTTTCACACACTGAAATGTCGGCGGTTTTTCTCGGTATTTTCCATTCATGAAAAGGAGCAAGTGACGAGTATGACCGGTCGGCAGGGGATGCTCACTCCTCTATGGCACCTCATCCCACTTCTGATGTTTTAGAGGTCCGTGTTTGCTCTTCTCCTATTTTGAATTGTTAAGTGGACTTGTGAGCTTGAATACTCTTTGTTATCTCCCTATACTTCATAGAACACGTCTGGCATATGTTTATTCAACGCAAAAAGTAGATCATGAATAAAGCATCAATAGAGCCGAGTAGTGAGTCTTGTGTCTACGTTTCGGGACTACGTTGTCTAATATGGGAGGTACAAATTCATTGTTTATACATATTTGTACAAAAAAGGAAATGCAGCTTTGTGGATCTTTCTTAAGGTTGTTGAACGAGTGGTGAATCAACTGTAGAGAAAAAAGTTTGTCGTGTTTAATCTTGATTTCTAAAAATAACATTTTTACCTTCAAAGTGTGAATTTAACATGGGTGAGTGTTTTCTTTTTTTTTTTAGAAAATCATTTTTGTATTAAAAACATAGCAAAGTATATTTCTCTCTTTTGATCTAACAATTTATGTATTTGAAGTATTATTGCTTAAATAAATCAATACATCTTTCTAAAAACTACAGTCGTTCATGTGAATAAGTAGCAATCACTTAAGTTAGTGCATCAACAAATTAGTGAATACGCAGACGAGCTATAAAGAGGAGTGACCTAAAAGTCGAGAAAATATGTGTTTTTTTCACTTCCATTCATTATTAAGGAAAATAAAAGAGCTTATTCCGTATTACAATAACGAAGTCTATAAAAAGAAGGTATTAAATTTATTAAAATGACGATTTTGAGTCCCGTATAGGTTACAAATGATGAGATCGATTACGGACTTTTAAAGATCACAACATTTGAAAATAGAACTGACTTTATTTGTTTTTGAACAAAAAATTCAATTGATGATAAAAACTTAGTTTTCCAAGATATGTTTTGTAATAATTCATTTTCTAACATATTCCAGTAATGCTTGAAGGAAAACATGTAAATTGCGAACTCGCTATATACAGTTACAATGTAAACTCATTCGATACATGGATAAAAGAAACATGAATACTGTGAAGCAGTGCTCATTTGCTATATCCCCCTTTGAACTGAATATACACGAAGTTATCATCGGATTTGTTCGAAAAAATAATCACACCATATGGCATGCCTAAACAACGAATGTGTTAAAATTTCAAGCATCTACGCTGATTAGTTGCTGAAAACTGTGATAAAATTTTGTTATGTATGGTACGGACATACCCAGTGATAAAGCGGAAATTAACACGGCTTGCTAAAACTTCAGCATCTGAACTGAGTTGATGCTGAGAAAATTGCGACGAAAAATCGTTATGCACGTAACTGACAGATGCATGGATAAATAGGTAAATGACATTAAATTTGTACAAAAGGTTATCCCACTATATCGTATGTCCTAAAAAAGATTGAACTAAAATTTCAAGCTTCTGCAATGAGTAGTTGCTGAGAATACTGCGATCAAAAATATGTTACAGACAGACACACACACACACACCCTCTCTCACACACTCTCACACCCTCACTTACACCATCACACACACAGACATACAAGTGTAAAACGGTATACCAACCTCTCCTTTAGAGCGGGGGTTGAATTATGAATATACCAATCTAAATTCATAGAAACTAGATTTTGCTGCATGAACATGTATAACCGTGTTTCACAGTATACAACTTACTACTGTCAATGATCTGTTGGAGAAAATCATTTTCCTTTTTTTCGTTAACTTCAACCAGATAAGCGTTTTTCTTTTCACATTTCTCCTGTAATAATAATAGCTTTATTGGTAATAAATTGTAATTTAATAATAGCTGTCAATAGTGAAATGAACGCAGCACTGTTAAGACTTTCTCTGGGGAAATCAATGGGATATAGACGTGGAAAATGGGGAATTATTTAAAACTTTATTTATTTTTATAAAGCCGTTTTGTTATTGCATACTTTAAATACTTACTAAAATAACATAGAACACCCAACTCTGTAGTGAATTGAATTTGGTCCCATCAATGTACAGTCACGTGATAAATGCGTAGTATGTGTACTGAATCTGGTCATTAATAAATTTCAATATCAGAAGGGCATACCCAAGTTGAAATTTACAATTTAAGCTATCATGTGTTCCTTCATACTTTGTTCTATCTAGAAAGTGCTGCTGCCTTAAATAGAATTCCCATTTTGTCAATTAAATTTGAAAGTCATTTAATTTATGTCGAAATTTGTTTGACATTTACAAAGCATTCTATGTACTTATTAAGTCAATCTCTCGATTTAAAGCAGCAGCACTTTTCAAGTTAAGAAAAACATCCTTTATTTATATTTGAAAATGGCTACCATCTATTCGGTATATGCCCTAGCAAAAAGGCGACTTAATATGCCACCTCTATGTTAAGCATTATTTGATTTTTAATTATTTTGATGAATAAATTATTTGTGTAATGTCACAGTTAACATTTTCCATAACAATTTGGCCCCTTTTTCAAGCCTTGACAATGCTGCAAACCATTCATGAAAAATATGAATTAGTAGCCTTTTAAGTTCAGAAGTTTTAGACCTAGAAGCTGTGATTTTTTACAATATACAGTTTCTGCAAAATTCCAATTTTGATATTTAAAAAGATGATAAATTTAAGAAAGCTTCATTAAACTTTGAAAAACATATGAAATTAATTGATTTCTGAATTTTTAGAAGCTTATTCTTAAAAAAAAAAGAATGCAATTCATTCATTATGCGTATTTTAATAATCTTTCCATTCTTGTTTATAAGTTGCATTTTCATTGTAAGAAAAACTGCATCTTCATGTATTTTCAAAGAACTTTTTCATGCCAAATATCAAGTTGATAGAGATACCTTAATATTATCTTTGAACATAATTTTTGGCGTACATGTATATATCTTTCAAAAAAAATTTCTACTACATCTAAATATGATTTCTCATTAATGTGAATTATACAGAATGAAAAAAAATTAGGTAAATATTTTTAGAGTCATCTTCTACATAAAATTGATCTCGTGAGGAAAATTAAATTAGGATCTACAGTATGTATAAAACAACCAAACTTTTCTTCTTTAATGCTAAGTGTTTCATCTAAATTCTTGTTAATACTGTAACCTTATTGTACCAATAGTTGCTGTTATTTGTTCACATACCTTGGCTTCTTGCCATGTAACACTTGTTTCGTCTTTAAAGTAACAATGGTTTTCGAATTCACGCCAGCCCTTATCACATCCTGAAAAAGAAACAATTAAATAAAAATCAAATGAAGTAAATGAAATACCCCTTGTCATGATCGGGAAATAACGTTATAAAAATCTCAAGATAAAATAAACTTAAAGGCGTATCATTGGGTATAGTACATGTACGTACATGTAAGCCAGCATTTGTCAATCAACGTACCCTTTTCGCAGATTAAGTCAGTCTTCCATTTTCCATTTGATTGGCATATGAACTGCTGAGATCCAGTTTGTTTATAGTTTTCTGCACATTCTATATGTATCCGTCTATGTATTCCAATTCCATCCCACCATTCTACGGCGTCAAAGCTTATATTTTCACTTCTAGGCACTCCACAGTCTTTGTAATTAGAAATAACATTTAGTAATACTTGTACTTATTGTTTGTAATTTAAGGTGAAATATGCCTCTGCTCCAAATTTCCTCATTTTTTTTTTTATTTCAAACATTGATTTTCATCAATAACAGTAGTATTAGATTCAAATGGAAAATACTTTGAAGTATGAAGCGTGGCTTACTTTTTTCAGATATGAATATTATGGTGTGAAGAGAAAATTTGGTATGGTAATTAGAAATATCAATAATGTTTTATATCATAATAAAATTAAAAGTAGGTGGTATATATAAAAACTGTTTAATGGCATACCTATCTAATTTTGATTAGAAAACGTAATGAAGCGTTGCTTTTAAATATGTGCTTGTAAAAAAATATACATCCAAAAACAAGAGATTATCCATTATCGCCCTTGAAAATATTTCAGTGAAACGAAATATTAATTAAATGTTTATAAACAATGCTGCATCTGAAATTTCTGAAACAATTAAAAACTTACACGATAAGAGATAAATATAACTCAATTTTCACAGTTTAAAGAAATTTATTATAATTTTTTAAAGGTAAACTATTATAAATAATTAATGAAAATATTGGCAATAGAAACTAAACATCAACATTTGTACGTTAGATTAGATTCGTTTGAGTTAACTTAAAAATTGTCCTAATTAAAGAACTCTGAACATTCTGACAGGACAATGCTTTTGATTTCATGGAAAAACGTCTTCAGAATGTTATCTCTCATATCAGAGGAATATTGTATATTAATATTATCATTATCAATTTAAGAAAAAAATCTACAAAGGATGCAAAGGGATTTGGTGAGGGAGGAGACAATCTCTTCATTCTTCCTATAGATGCCCAAATACTTTGAAGTATGAAGCGTGGCTTACTTTTTTCAGATATGAATATTATGGTGTGAAGAGAAAATTTGGTATGGTAATTAGAAATATCAATACTTTTTTATATCAAAATAAAATTAAAAGTAGGTGGTATATATAAAAACTGTTTAATGGCATACATATCTAATTTTGATTAGAAAACGTAATGAAGCGTTGCATTTAAATCTTTGCTTGTAAAATAATATACATCCAAAAACAAGAGATTATCCATTATCGCCCTTGAAAATATTTTAGTGAAACGAAATATTAATTAAATGTTTATAAACAATACTGCATCTGAAAGTTCTGAAACAATTAAAAACTTACACGGTAAGAGAAAAAAATAACTCAATTTTCACAGTTTCAAGAAATTTATTATAATTTTTTAAAGATAAACTATTATAGATAATCAAAGAAAATATTGGCAATAGAAACTAAACATCAACATTTGTACGTTAGATTAGATTCGTTTTAGTTAACTTAAATATTGTCCTAATTAAAGAACTCTGAACATTCTGACAGGACAATGTATTTGATTTCATGAAAAAAACGTCTTTAGAATGTTATCTCTCTTATCAGAGGAATATTATATATTATTAATATTATCATTATCAATTTAAGAAATAATTTACAAAGGATGCAAAGGGATTTGGCGAGGGAGGAGACAATCTCTTCATTCTTCCTATAGATGCCCATCTGTATCAACGTGCATCGGACAGAAGCGTGCCTTATATTAATGAAATTTCAAATATTACCATTGAGGGTTTAAGCAAACAAAAAACTATACCTATACAAATATTTTTTGTGTCGTTCTATCTTAATTAGGATATTTGATAAAATGTGTCAAATCACTGTGTGTAAGAGTAACAGAAAAAAATGATACATGTATATTTGACTAATGGATATCTAAATTTTATTTCCGATTTAGTTTGTAAAACGGGCTGTGATTGGTTAAAGAGTAGGGAGTAAATTTCGGTGCACCGAATTAAGCGGGGGTAAATAAAACATGACGAAACAATGCATACTTTCTTTATAAAAAAAAACCAAAAAAAGACAAATAACCTTACGTCAAAATGCATTGTGGTATTTAGTTATCTTATCGATAAATTGAGACACAGACTGATGTTTAGAAAGAATTTTTATGAGTACAAAGAAAATAAAATCCTTATCCAAGTCTAATCAATGTTGTGCGTGAATTTACTCCGGGTTGTATTCCATACATTCTACATTTTCCCATATAGTCACACTATAATACATTTATAAATGTTAATATACTTTTCAACATTGGTAAACAATAGGAATATTTTTTGGATAAGCTGTTACCTGACAAAATGCACTTAAATTCACCGAAAGGAAGCTGCTGACATTTTTCGTTATCACTACAGTTTGCCTTCGAGCAAGGTCCAATGAGTTCCTATATAGATAAAACAGATACATTTTGACAATCTATATCACACTCACAATTTCATTGATTAAACGCTTTGTCTAGAAATTTATGTAGTCTAAATTACAATTTGAATGTTAAGTTTTCTATTAAGAATAAAACCAAGCGCGGTAATATTTTCTGTATGAAGGGAAATGTTCGCTCCTTACGTACTACATACAGGTGAGCAAATTTAAAATGGGCGACTTTAAAAAAAATACAGTATAATTTCTTCAGAAGAACTGTGATTGTGTGAATTTTAAAGGGAGTTATTTGCAAGGGTTAGTACTGCGTACTAAGTTTCAATTAGTTTAAATAAGTTCAAATTAGCTGCAGAATTGTAACTCTCCGAAAAATATATTGATAGACCGCAGAGCTACAGCACCACCCATTGAATTAAAACTGTATATTTGTTGCGCACAAAAAGTCGCGCTTGTTTATGGATTAATTCTTCTAAATTCTTACCCGAAACGCAAAAATTTAGATTTTTAAAAAACCCGTATTCTTCTATCAAGTACTTTCATAATTGACATCTACACGAAGCGCGTTGGGCCAAATTATCTTTCAATCAAAAATGGCAGTATAAAAAGACGAAATTTTCGATGATCTCGATTTCAGAGCCAGGAGGGTTATCAACAGCAATTATAAAATATGTTTTGTTGTGGAGACAGTGAAAAATTATGTAACGATCACTCGGTTAGTAATATTTTGAGATTATAGTTTTTAAAACACGGAGAAATAAATTGAGCAACAGCGCACTTTTTTGTCCGCAATACATATACAGTTTTTTTTCAATGGGTGGCTCTCTAGCTCTCCGGTCTGTCAAATTATTGATTTTTTGAGAGCTACAGTTCTGCAGCTAGGTTCAAATAAGTACACCTGAAGACGGATTATAAAATCCAGAAAGCACTTGTGTTGAATGAAATTTGGAAACTGCATTTTCTTTTCTTTTATAATTATTTTCACCTGCGTGACATTGACTTTGAACTACTTTGAACTAGATTGAATTATATATACATGTATATAAGTATATCCTTTACAGTCTTGATTCATTTAATGAATTTCTACTGGAATTTACATCGGAAACACGGAGATCATATTATTTTTATTTTCATAGTAGAGAAATCTGATTAAGATGACTTAAGATGAACTTTTCCCTCAGGGTAGACAGGCGAGCATGGTTAAAATGTTTGGGTAGCACTGAGGAAAACTTTCTTACCACCTCATTAGAACTCTTTATACATGTAATATACACACTTTGTCTTTTATAGTTACACATAGCTTACCTCGTCCCAATCGTCTATGTCGCTGTAAATCCAACCAGATCCTTGTACATACATCGATGAGGCTGTGTTCCTGCTCTCATAGTTAATTTCACAATAATTAGCCCCTCGATAATAACTTATTGACTTACACCTCTTTCTTTTGAGGCATTCTTCCACACAGTTTAAAATACTGAAATCTGTGAAGGAGGTAATAATCCTTCTATCTAGTCTACATCCATATTGCAATTTGGAATAGCTTGTCTCAAGATTGCCAGAACAGAAAAAAATTTTGACGATAAATATCCAAGATATAACACGGGGAATCAACATTATTCGATAAATGTTTACTAAGTGTGTATCCATATCCTTCAACTTTTTGAATAAGAGATAATGATTCAAATATTTGATGCCGCCACAATCCTAAACAGAGTTATTCTATGAATTCCTATCATCTTGTGAATTCAAAGAGCCATATCATTAATATTGCATGGTTCTCTACACAAAGATAACGATGGATGAACACTGGGTTTTGAAAACGAATGACAAACTAAATAGAATAAATGAAGTGTAGCCGATCTTAAAATATCTATAAACGTTACAAATATTAGGAAAGTGTATAAAACACAGACTCCTGGGAATCCCATGTTCTCCTTTCCTCTTGCATTGTTTTCCATTATCTAAAAGAGTCGAAGTCTATTTAAGAGATATATTCTCTTTAGATAAAGTTGATTTCCAATTCAACACAAATAGTCAAAGGCATCAATGCACAAAATACGTTTAGGAAAATCAATGGTTTTAACCATTCATATTTCATATTTAGATAAAAACTATCTTTAGCTTTAATAACAATGTGATCAAATGATATTGAACTCTTCCTAAATAATAAACTGTATATAATTATTTGGACAGTATTCAAGATATATATACATGTATGTACGTCATATCATACCTTTAGTGATACAGAGCCACTACTTTCCAAACAAAAATGGCGAGGGAACTTTTACTCAGTGATCTAGCATTATATAAATAAATCACAACTTTACTGTATTGCTCTCAAAAATATTATAAACACTGATATATGAAATCATAACTTTCATTGATATAGAAAGCACAGAGAAATTCACTTTTACAAGGATACTCCTTCACTTAACTAATGTCCAAATAACTGTATCTTACTTACATTCTCAATGACCTTGTAGTGTAGGGCAGCGTTGTGAGAATTCCATCGGCATCGAAAGCAAGTTTTTTGACTTGCCTAGATAGCCGAGCGGTCTAACGCGCTGTTCCTGTACTGCTAGGAGACAGATTCCGTAGGTCGAGAGTTCAACCCCGGGCTGGGGCGGAAGTGAGTATCCTTGTAAAAGTGAATTTCTTTGTGCTTTCTATATATATATATATATATATATATATATATATATATATATATATATATATATTAGGAGGGTCTTTCTTTTGCACAAAAAAATAAGAGACGATATGATACCCGGTTCATGGACAAATGAAATACAATCATTAAGTTACCATATATGTAAATATTCATAGGAAGTTTGATATACATGTACTTTATTCATTTTTTTTATCTTATCATAAACACACAGCTAGAAAATTGTCCTCCATTAAAAACAACAGAATGATTGGTTGAATTGATTGCAATCAGAAAAAATCATTACAGACTGGGGAAAAAATTTGACAAAATTATTGATTTTGGCACTCACAATGATTTTTTTTTTAGTTCTAGAAGCATTTAAAATTTATGTTCATGTATGATTGCGCCCAATGGAAAATAGTGCCTATGGCAATTTGTACACATTCTGTTTTGATAGAACAAGGTTAGGAGTTGTCAAATATGAATTTTTATGGTTCTGTTTCAACTTTTAATGTTTTTTTCATCGTTTATATCAGTGATACTTCAATTTTGTTAACATTTAAATAATGACGTCATTTTACGTTTGCATCAATTTGAAACATTTACATGTACTATAATTCCGTAACGATCGTAATATTCGTGTGGATGTAAAGAATCTCTGTTGTTTGTTCACACTAGTACATTGCTCATGTTGTGACGACAGAAAAGTGCACTATCGGAGCAAGAAATGTTTTGTAAATATACATTTCATTTTAGATAAGGCAACGATTTTGCTGTTTCATCGTATAAATCTGATACACATTCCCAAATGTGAAAATACAAATACGTGTCCCTGAGAAGGACAATAAACTAGAATCTTCCAAGTAAATTAAATGTAAAATTAATTTCTTTTTCTTTTTTTAAATCCAAACATGATGAAGACAAAAATGTGAAATGCAATTATTTACTAAAATACAACAACGTTCAGAAAAATGTTTTGATACACTGTATATTCATTGCACGTTAAGCAATACTCTATAGAATGGTCGTAAAAAATGAAGGTCCTCTATCTTGCATATGGTAAATAAAATATTTATTTTTATTATTAAAACAATACACCTTTTTTCAATCCAAGTATTGAACGCATTTTTTCCTCATTTACTCAAACAAAATGTTGTTTAAATAATTTATTACTCACATGCATGAAATAAGGTAGTGCCGGTGTAACGTTATTCAATGATTTCGACGAACCACAATAAATTGTTTACTGGTTTAAAATTCCAGGTCACTGTATTGGAGATTACACCTGTCCTATGTGGATCGGCGCTAACGACATCGATACAGAGGGTGAATTTATCTGGAGTAAATCGAAGGATAATGTTAGGTTCTCAAATTGGCATCCTAGTGAGCCCACCAACGGAGGATCTGGCCAGGACTGTGTTGTACTTCTTCATATAGGCCAGTGGGACGATTGGGGATGTTCCGGGAAAATACCATATATTTGTGAAAAAGAAATGTAGATTTTTCTGCTTTATTTTAAATTTATAACTAGCATGTTTTGAGTTTTACTTCGATTCATTTCCCATAGTTTATGAAACGTTGCACATTTTCAGTTAGGCATACTTGACACAGAACACAGTTTAGTCTTAGTGCTTTTTAAGTGGAGAAGTGGCTTTGTTTGTATACTAGCATATCGCAAAAGTACAAGAATGTATTTGAATACAAAATTTTGTTCTTCACTTTTTATTCACTTATGCAAGTTATATTCAATCAAAAACCCATCGTGACAAAGAGTTGTCTACATTTTAAGTTAATGTGTTATTTTAATCCAAAAACAAATAGTTCTGCTAATGATATTAACAGTTTCAATATTCTACTATGTATTTAAAGTAAAGGTTCGTAGATGTATTGATAGATACTATTTCAGTTAATATAATGTTAGTCGTCATTTTGATAAATTTAATACCTTCTTTTTATAGACTTCGTTTTTGTAATACGGAATAAGCTCTTTTATTTTCCTTAATAAAGAATGGAAGTAAAAAAACCACATATTTTCTCGACTTTTAGGTCACTCCTCTTTATAGCTCGTCTGCGTATTCACTAATTTGTTGATGCACTAACTTATTAAGTGATTGCTACTTATTCACATGAACGACTGTAGTTTTTAGAAAGATGTTTGATTTATTTAAGCAATAATACTTCAAATACATAAATTGTTAGATCAAAAGAAAGAAATATACTTTGCTATGTTTTTAATACAAAAATGATTTTCTAAAAAATTTTAAAAAAAAACACTCACCCATGTTAATTTCACACTTTGAAGGTAAAATGTGATTTTTAGAAATCAAGATTAAACACGACAAACTTTTTACCAGATCCTCCGTTGGTGGGCTCACTAGGATGCCAATTTGAGAACCTAACATTATCCTTCGATTTACTCCAGATAAATTCACCCTCTGTATCGATGTCGTTAGCGCCGATCCACATAGGACAGGTGTAATCTCCAATACAGTGACCTGGAATTTTTAACCAGTAAACAATTTATTGTGGTTCGTCGAAATCATTGAAACGTAGTAAAAGTATCCTGCTTACACTCTTTGGAAAATGAATTACATTTCCTACAAGTATACTGTTAAATGTACTTTTTATAATTGCTACACAAGGTAATGAATTTTTTAAACAAACACGTTAAGGAAATGAAAATAAAAATAACAGTTATTCTAGATATTGCGTTTTAACCACAAACTAAGAAAATACTTATATGTATTAATTCATACATGTCATATCTACAAATGTATTTAAAAATCTTTAAAAAGTAATAAAATTTTATATCTTTAAATAGATATCTTAAACAATATTTGAAAAAAAACAAAAAAATAAATTATATCAATTGTGCATGAAATAACACAAAAAATATCTAAGCAGGAAAGCAGCATTACTATTCATTAAAATAACCTGGAATTTTAAACCAGTAAACAATTTATTGTGATTCGTCGAAACCATTGAAGCGTAGTAAAAGTATCCTGCTTAGACTTTTTTGGAAAATGAATTACATTTCCTACAAGTATACTGTTATATGTACTTTTTATAACTGCTACACAAGGTAATGAATTTTTTAAACAAACACGTTAAGGAAATGAAAATAAAAATAACAGCTATTCTAGATATTGCGTTTTAACCACAAACTAAGAAAATTCTTATATGTATTAATTCATACATGTCATATCTACAAATTTATTTAAAAATCTTTAAAAAGTAATAAAATTTTATATCTTTAAATAGATATCTTAAACAATATTTGAAAAAACAAAAATATAAATTATATCAATTGTGCATGAAATAACACAAAAAATATCTAAGCAGAAAAGCAGCATAACTATTCATTAAAATATCAATTATGCTTACAATGCTATCAATACAGTAGAACTCGTTTAGACCCAACACGTATATAGCGTATTAACCGAAATAAAGATGTTTTTTGGGGAACCAGCAAAGTTCTTAACAATTCTTTGCAAAATTTAACAGTTATAACGAATCATATTATATCGATGCAGCGAACTGATTTTTTGAGTCCCGTATAGGTTACAAATGATGAGATCGATTACGGACTTTTAAAGATCACAACATCTGAAAATAGAACTGACTTTATTTGTTTTTGAAGAAAAAATTCAATTGATGATAAAAACTTAGTTTTCCAAGATATGTTTTGTAATAATTCATTTTCTAACATATTCTAGTAATGCTTGAAGGTAAACATGTAAATTGCGAACTCGCTATATACAGTTACAATGTAAACTCATTCGATACATGGATAAAGAAACATGAAAACTGTGAAGCAGTGCTCATTTGCTATATCCCCCTTTGAACTGAATATACACGAAGTTATCATCGGATTTGTTCGAAAAAATAATCACACCATATGGCATGCCTAAACAACGAATGTGTTAAAATTTCAAGCATCTACGCTGATTAGTTGCTGAAAACTGTGATAAAATTTTGTTATGTATGGTACGGACATACCCAGTGATAAAGCGGAAATTAACACGGCTTGCTAAAACTTCAGCATCTGAACTGAGTTGATGCTGAGAAAATTGCGACGAAAAATCGTTATGCACGTAACTGACAGATGCATGGATAAATAGGTAAATGACATTAAATTTGTACAAAAGGTTATCCCACTATATCGTATGTCCTAAAAAAGATTGAACTAAAATTTCAAGCTTCTGCAATGAGTAGTTACTGAGAATACTGCGATCAAAAATCTGTTACAGACAGACACACACACACACCCTCTCCCACACACTCTCACACCCTCACTTACACCATCACACACACAGACATACAAGGGTAAAACGGTATACCAACCTCTCCTTTAGAGCGGGGGTTGAATTATGAATATACCAATCTAAATTCATAGAAACTTTTACTTTTGCTGCATGAACATGTATAACCGTGTTTTACAGTATACAACTTACTACTGTCAATGATCTGTTGGAGAAAATCATTTTCCTTTTTTCCGCTAACTTCAACCAGATAAGCGTTTTTCTTTTCACATTTCTCCTGTAATAATAATAGCTTTATTGGTATTAAATTGTAATTTAATAATAGCTGTCGATAGTGAAATGAACGCAGCACTGTTAAGACTTTCTCTGGGGAAATCAATGGGATATCGACGTGGAAAAAGGGGAATTATTTAAAAATTTATTTATTTTTATAAAGCCGTTTTGTTATTGCATACTTTAAATACTTGCTAAAATAACATAGAACACCAAACTCTGTAGTGAATTGAATTTGGTCCCATCAATGTACAGTCACGTGATAAATGCATAGTATGTGTACTGAATCTGGTCATTAATAAATTTCAATATCACAAAGTCATACCCAAGTTGAAATTTACAATTTAAGTTATCATGTGTTCCTTCATACTTTGTTCTATCTAGAAAGTGCTGCTGCCTTAAATAGAATTCCCATTTTGTCAATTAAAATTGAAAGTCATTTAATTTATGTCGAAATTTGTTTGACATTTACAAAGCATTCTAAGTACTTATTAAGTCAATCTCTCGATTTAAAGCAGCAGCACTTTTCAAGTTAAGAAAAACATCCTTTATTTATATTTGAAAATGGCTATCATCTATTCGGTATATGCCCTAGCAAAAAGGCGACTTAATATGCCACCTCTAAGTTAAGCATTATTTGATTTTTAATTATTTTGATGAATAAATTATTTGTGTAATGTCACAGTATGTGTTCAAAGGGATACCCAAATCAAGCTTTTGAAAAACTGCTGTTAAGATCATATTAACTACATGCATAAGTATGTCATTTACCAATTTAACGCCTACCCCAACCCACCCCACATCATCCCCAAATAATCATAATCACCGGAATTCCTTGAACAGGTGTAACGTTGAAATTTGACCCGGGTTGAAAATTGAGCTGGGGGTCATTTTTCAACGTTGAATAGTGAGACCAAAGGTGTTGAATTTAGACCCTAATCCGTTGAAAATTGAGCCGGGTCGTGGAATTTTGATAATGAAACCGGTTCAAAATTCAACAGCATAAAAACACATATTTATGACTTGGTTTTCACAACTCTGATTTAATCCAAAGGCGTCGGGAACGGGGGGCTTAGGATGCTTACCCCCCTCCTTTTTTGCAAAGATAGACATAATTTAGGCATTGAACAATGTAAAATTGGTTTAGCCCCCCCCCCCCCCCCCCACACTTTCAACAGGCACGTTACAGTGTATTCAAAGAAGAGTAAGTGGTAGTGCACATGCTTTAAAAAAAAAGAAATTGAATCCTCACAACCCCCCACAAATTTTCTTTTTCTTGTCAATTTTTTTTAGTTTTGATTTTTTTGTTTTTCAATTACCCCCCCCCCCCC
>PRKT01000364.1:126563-157238 GCA_003671525.1 Saccostrea glomerata | reverse complement strand
AAATTATCCCATGTTTCCCACTATTGTTGATGTCCCTGGCATACTATACTAACTAGACAGTGATCCCTTATATTTCCATTTCATTGTGAAATAAAATTGTAGATTTAGACTTTAAAAATGCAGACATAGATTTAAATTACACGAGGATTCCCATCCCAATTTCAATAGGCCTCGCCGACTGACGTCAAACACAACGGCAGCCGCACGAAATTTTCATGCATATTTGGCCTCCTTAGCGTCAGACTCAGAGACAGATGCGCACGAGATTTGCATGCGTACTAGGCCTCCTTAGCTCCTGACCTATCGACCTACCTAATTTACATTCCGGCGGAATTATCAGGAAATCAACTCTGCTTACTTTCAAAGGGTTATCATAGAGAAAAAATTTAGAAATGGAAATATTTGTATATGTAAATCTTGAATATTAGTAAACAGAGTTACACAATATACAATTTAATTCAGAAATTTCTTTATTTATATATTTTTTTGTTTGCTATCAACACTTCATTTATTTTTATGCCCCACCATGAATATGGCCGGGGCATATAGTGTTTGTCATGTCCGTTTTCCGTACTTCTGTCCTTCCGTCTGTCCTTCCGTCACACTTTGCATTTAGCTCTGTTCAAAGCTCAGTTTCAAAGAAACTATCCAAGATATTTTCACTAGACTTCAAAGGCTGATAGGTATTGATGAGAGCTATGCAACTGCATCACATTTTTTTCACCTTGACCTATCCTTTGACCTTGACTTCACTTTTCTTAAATACGTGTTTAACTCAGTTTTAAAGATACCATTCAAGATATTTTTTATCAAACTTCATTTGTTGATAAAGTGTACATACTGATGAGAGCTATTCAATTGCATCAATATTTTTTACCTTGACCTTTTCTTGGACCCCACTCTTCCTAAAATAGTGTCAAACGTTATATGCTGATACATACTGATGAGAGCTTTTCAACTGCATCAACATTTTTTGACATTGGCCCTTCCGTTGACCTTGACCTCACTTTTCTTCAATAAGTGTTAAAACTTCATATACTAATACATACTGATGTATGCAATTCAAATGCAGATATTCTTAAATTTCATACACAAATTCAAATTTTCATTTTGCATTACTGATATACCCTCGGCGAGGCATTCATGTCCTATGACATATTCTTAGTAATTTTAAAATTCATAATTCATGTATTAGTATTAGGGACAAGGTGAGAGTTTAACGCACGATGCACGAACGTTTTAATGTTTTTTTAGTTATGCACAACATAATTAATTTGTAATGTCCAACTTGAAAAAAAGTATTTTTTCAAAATAAAAGGTTTAGTGATCTTTTTCGCATAGTTAATCAAAAAGTCCAAGACATTTTCATTTTGATAAGTAGGATGTAAAAGGGGGTGATCTCCCCTTTTTGGGATTAGTACCATATATATATTCAAAGAATGTGTTGTTGTTTTTTTTTCCGTATTTGTGACTGGGCTGTTTTCTTCATTTCTTTTTTTTTTTAGTTTTAGTTTTTAGTTTTTTTTAATCAAATATGTTTGCTTTACATACACAACCCTGACTTTCAGCGTTATTTATTTTTGTAATAAAGTAGCCAAAATGTAACATTGAACCTCCTTCCTCAAATCGGGGAAACACAGCGGCCATTCTATCCAATTAGGGAAACATGGTTTGGTTTTCAACATTGGCTAGTTTCCCTTTCCACTATTTGCTTGCTTGTTTCTTTGTTTCGTTTCGTTTATTTATTTTGTTTATGGTTTTTTTTCTCACAATTTTTCAGAGGGTTTTGACACCATACCCCCGCCTCCGAGAAAAACTTTAGATCCTCTCTCTCTCTCTCTCTCTCTCTGTTTCTTTGAAGAAGAATGCGCTTTTTAGTTGTTTAGATCAAAAGAAATTGTAGGGACGGCGTTTTCTTAATTGTTGACATTGTAGCTTTTAGTCCATCGCAGACTCTAATTCTACTTCTCATTCTCAAGATTATGTTCCTAAAAAGATTGATTTCTAGGCCGAGGCAGGCTACTGACAGATAGGTTTGTTACAGGGATTTCACCAATCAATCAAGTCAGCATTACTTCTATGTTATGGTCGCTATATTGATCTTTTCACAAATATAACCTTCATTGGCTTTATTTTGACCGATTTATTTCATTCTAATTTTTTGGCTTTTAATTTTGTTAATTTCTATACTGAATTTGACTAAATGTAATGCTCTCCCCACCTGATCAATCTAATATTATATAGGGCTCACTTTCTATACACCAGATTTCCAGGATTTTTGTTTTATTCCCTATTCATAGTTTTGTAGATATTTATGGATGTGGATTTTAGAAAGTATTGTCAAAAAAAATTGTTATGCTTGAAGATAACTGAAATTGTGTATTGATCAAGATGTACATATATACACGGGATGATAGGTTTGTTGCAAACCGAAATATAAATAAAGACATACTGATAAATCCCGTAAAACAACTTCCCAGTTCAAAAATTGTTCAAACTCTGAGAGACCCCCAGCTCAATTTTCAACCCGGGTCAAATTTCAACGTTACACCTGTTCAAGGAATTCCGGTGATTATGATTATTTGGGGATGATGTGGGGTGGGTTGGGGTAGGCGTTAAATTGGTAAATGACATACTTATGCATGTAGTTAATATGATCTTAACAGCAGTTTTTCAAAAGCTTGATTTGGGTATCCCTTTGAACACAACTAAATGCACAACCCAGTTAGACTGTTATAGTAGAAAATTTGTCTTTAATTTATCTTTACGACCCATTTCTCTTTTCAAATAATTGTTTTTAACAAAGTCCTTTTCATAAACAATCAGCAATCAATTTTTGGGTACATCATACCCGTACCTAGACACTTTACTAATCAATATCAACGACCGAATTACCACCGAAGCGTAACATACAAATGAATGAAGTAATATAATTCCAGGATATGATAAAGAACAATTTAATCCAGATTCCGTTAAATTGTAAAATTTATTTATCGATCTTTTCATTTATTCTAATCTCATAAAAAATTGCATGTGATCAAAAATAATTTTATGTGTTATTATACCCCCCGCTTGAAAAGCAGGAGGGTATATAATAATCGTTAATTCCGTCCGTCCGTCTGTTACGCTTTGGGGTACCCATCTCTTATCCGCAACTCCTCTAATACCACTGAATGGAATTTGATGAAACTTTCACAGAATCTTTATTACATATTGCCATTGTGCACCTCCTATTTTACTTTTTGATCCGACACATATTTTGGGTTTCCCGGCCACAGCAAAACATGGACTTTGCCATTATAACTATATGGAGGTGGGGGGTATCATGTAGTGAGCGTACGCTCACAATTCCTCTAGTTTTAATAAGTGTTTATTTTATAGTTTAAAAATAATTTAATTGGAAATCAGACTAGCTTGTTGAATTTGTTCGTGTCCAGTTAAGCGTCTGTTATATTTACATTATATTTTTTGATTGACTGAATTCTGAAATGACAGAATTTTGCAGAGTTGTACATACATGTATAGCTAGGTATACTGTTGTGATGTTATGATATCAATTTTTTAAAAGAATTTCAATACTTTGCGGGTATGTTAAGGAAGCATATATGTCATTTTTTCTGGAAATTTAGACTTTTTAAAGGAAATCAAGTTTGATAATTTACCAGATAATTTTAATTATCTATTGCATTGAGATAAAAGAGTGTCTAACACAACGACGAGCACACCACGGGATCACGTGACTTTTATTAATAGCAAAATGTCCCTTAATAAAATAGCTAACAGAACAACAATACCCCGGAGTTTAATAATCTCTTTGAGTAAATAATGTAGTTGGAAAGCGTCTATTTTTCCTAAAAAGTGCTGCTAGAATCCCACTGTCCTATCAGTAAAATAATCATTCCACACATTTGCACGAAGCCTTACCCTATTTTTTAATTCTTTACATATGAGCCGAGATTTTTCGTAAAACCATGCTAAATTTGGGATTCTAGCAGCACTTTCCAAGTATTCCAGGAGGCAAACTTTCCGTCTGTACAGTTCTTATGTTTTGAAATATACAGCTTACTCTTGTTCTGTTCCATTACTTTTGTCACGATTGACAGAGGAAAGGCCTAACGGGATACGTAGATATCTGACTGTCTTTGAAAGAGAATATAATCTATGAAAATAAATTAGCATACCTGTTTTTTTAAAAGAACTTTATATGAATTTCACAAAATATTCACGATTTTTGTTTTAAACTCCATTTTACGTAACTTTGTACATGCTGTCTAAGCCAAATTCTCTTTACACGACATGATCAATTCCAAAGTTACTTGATGTACACATAATACGTTATCGATGGTAGTTTTTAATTAAAATATTTTAATAAAATAAATAAAAATAAATAAATATTGGAAAAAACACATAATTTGTGAGTATTTTTTTTTTTAATCTTGTGGTTAACATCTTCTCAAAACCAGTCACAACTGAGGAAAACATGTTAGATAATAACATTTATAACAAAAAAAATCGAAATGAAATTGTCAAATTCTAGAAAAATTATTCTTTTTATTTTTTTTATTTTTAATCCCGATCGCAACCAGAATTGTACGATTTTTGGAAATAAATAACATTTTCACATTATACTAGTTTGAGTAGGTGTAATAAGGGTTAACAAGTAATTGATAATCAAAAAGATGTATTAATTGTAAAAACAAGAAGGAGCAACAAATTTGTATTTAATCTCTTTTGTGAGAAATTTGATCGGGTAAGGTCCAAATATAAAAAAAAAATTAATTTCTCTACATTTTGGCAATTTCAGCTGCGCATTGGGAAATATCCCTGGCCCTGGGGAACTGGAATATTGCGAACTCCCTTAATGATATACTTTATATAATTACATTAATTTTTGTTTTCCTCCAATAAATAAATCACCGATTTTTCACAATGTTCCCAGTTCGGGAGAGTTTAATGCTTAAAATAAACATGTCACGGCATTCCTGATAGTAACAGTGCCATTAAAATTAAGCTGAATACAATGTTTAGCACTTGTTTTACATTATATATTTATAAAAATTGATATTGAAGTTTAGTTTCATTTCCTGATTCATTACCCATGATCTAAAACGTATGCATATTGCCAATTAAATGCTGTAATGAAAATTATTTTTTGTATTCTTTCCTGTTTACCTCTATTTTGCCTATAGCCATAGCAATGAACAATCATTGCATTCTATTATACCACAAATATATATCTAATAGCTCTGATATATATGTATATATATATATATATATATATATATATATATCATTCAGAGCATCAGCTGTCGTAACTTTTTAGCTATTTTCAAAGAGAAAATCTTTAGAAAATATTTAACATCACTCTAGATCATGGAGTATAAATCGTATTAGACACTGGTCCGTTTTACAATTTTCCTGATCATAGAACTCATGCAATGTGAAGCAAACGTGAAATCAGTGATGTTACGGCCAGTGTCTTATTTCACTGATGTGTTACCTTCTAGTGGAGAGTGCTTCGTTTCTGAGTTAGAGGATACCCGGCTCATAGAGTGTTCCTTGAGATGTTCCATGATGGTCTGTGCTGGGGTGTTCTATAACGATAACCTGAGGTCATGTAAACTAGTGAGACTAAACTGCAATGAAAACGTACTATATTCTGCACAAACCGGCTGGAATTTTCTCTCTGGTAAATTACTGTTTTTTCACAACTTTTTACTGTTAAAATTCATTATCTTAAATAAATGTGCCATTATGCAACCACTATTGAAACAGCAACAAGTCTTGAAATAATTGTTTCAATAGTGGTTGAGATCTGCATTTTAATCCAAACACAGATTGTGACATTTATTGAAATAACCTACACTATTGAAATTATTACATGTATATCAATAGAGGTTCAAACACATTTCCTAAGACCTAAGCCAAGCTACAACCGCTTTTGAAATAATGTTCATTATTGATATAAAGATTTCAATGCTGAATGAAATAAAGATTTCAATAGTGATTGAAATGATTTTTTTTTAATAGTAAATGGCTATGATTTCCATGTCAAAGCCACTTTTCAAACCTTATGAAAAACTCACCATTGAAACAATATTTATTAAAGAAATAAGATATAATTTTAAGAGTTTCCCTTACTATTTTATGGGATTTGATCATGGGACCAACCCGTTTTACATCTTAATAAAACTAAAAAGAAAGCATACCTTATTACTTATAATTACATTTGTGACTGATTTATTACGAAATGTAAATATTAAAGTTCTAAACCCTTAAATGTTATTTTTTCAAAATTCAACGGTATAAATTAAATGTGCTGTATCACTAATGACGTCACTATGAAACTAGGTAGATCGTTTAAGACTAAATAATCCATTTATGGTCACATGACGAACGTGTTTTACCCAGGTGTAAACGTACGTTGTTCAAATAAAGGTATATAAGGGAAGGATTTCCAAATGTAAATGTATAAGAATAAACTATTAATTAAGTTTTGCAACAAAATTTATGACATTTATTGAGTTTAGAATATGATGTGTAAATTTATGGTCTCCTTTCCATTCTAGAAATTACCATTAACACTCGGATATCTTTGATTTAATTGACGTACAATATATTAAAAAGAAATGTAAGTTATTTACAAGCAACCCCCCCCCCCCGCAAAAATATAATGTCCATCATTGCCATTGATTTAAAGGAAAGGATCATAAATAAACATAATTGTAGAAATAATACATTAAAAAATAATATATTAACAAGATGAAGACTGATATACATGTGCATAAACTTTCGGGTGAAAATATATCTATTTTTTATTTTAAAAAAAAAGTAAAGAAAAGAACTTATACGCGCATATATTAATGGCTTTGCTTACATTACGAATATGGATAAGTGAATGCAACATCTTTTCTTCAAACAAACAAAAGAAAACTTAAAGGGAGGTCTGTATAAGCATTACAGGTATTACAATTATTGGTGTTATTGAAATAATGGTCACACTTATAAAACTACTGTTAAAATAATGTTCGATATTGAAATAATTATTTCATTTATAATCGTTAATAATGTAGTGGTTGAACGAGGGTTGTCCTGTAAATTCGTGGATAAGTTGTCTAGAGTGAAAAATAATCACCAATAGTTTCCAAAATTTTCACTTCTTTTTATAATACATTTTTTCAATATATATAACAAAGTTCAATTACATATATGCATGAATAAAAAAAATTATGATATTTCATGTTTTATATTGCATAATCGTGTGCCTTACGGCGCACGAATTGTAAAATCAAAGTTTCAAAAACAGCGCCAGGTTTAATCTTTACTGAAAAGAAAGTTGGATTAGTCCCACTTGAATTTATGAATTTCAGTGGTGGAAATACTTAAGTTTCCTTATATTCCTCATTAAGCAGTAAAGGAACCAATTTGACACAAACACAAGCAATCATCTTATAAGTGAGTTAAGGTTAGTTTTTTTTCGCTTTCATTCAACTAAATGGACAGTCCTATATCGACAGTCGACAGTGACAACGTATTTCGCAATAACCATAGTAGTTTGTCTGTATGTTTTTCCCCCCGGAGAATCTCATTTGTATACTAAAGATCTGGTGATATTTTCAGATTTTTTTTCTTTTGTATTCCTGTAAGTTTTTAGGTCGTCATTACTAATCTAAATCAAACTGAACTGCTCTCCAGTGCGTCATAACTTCATTAAACGTCGCCATTTTTCGGATGTTTTGTCTTCGACCTTCCGATTTCGAATATTCGGGAAACTGCCCAAAATTATGCAATTGCCTTTAAATATCATTTCGACGACAAATTAGATAGTGGTTTTGAAAGATATTTCATTGCATTGCATTTTTAATTTTTTATAACAATTTACATTTCATGCCCCCCCCTCCCACCCCCAACACACACATACACATATGAGGGACTATTTTTTTTAACTGTTTTTTTCTTTTCAATTCCGTTTTTGCATGCCATATTTTCTTCTCAGTTATTTTCTGGATATCCCTCAAAGGTCTGTTTTATTGGGGTCTCTTTTATTGTTCATTAAATATATTACATGTTAACATTTTTATTCACAAAGTTCGCATGAAAAATGATTAAGAATGAAGTTTGGCATTTTTTGCCTTTTTCTCTCTTTCTATTCATTGTGTACTATCTCTATTTAGTCGTATTTTTTATAAAAACCAACACGGTTTAAAAGTGGTGTTCGTAGTTTTGTGTGTTTGAGATATTTCCTAGAGGTGATTAAGAAATCACAAAGAAAAAAAGTCGGAGGAAAAGTACCAGATAATATAAACTGGCATTACATGTGAATGTTACACTTCATATTTAGAGAGGCAATGTTCCTAGGAACAATTAAAGTTGTACTTTTTGCCGTTAAGTACATGTATAAGAGGAATAAGAATAATTATATTTTGATTAAGATATGACTTCCTGTGGTGAGGGATGGATTCAATACAGGTACCACTGTTATTACCTGAGCATGTCAAGCGCAACCTGGGACGATGTTATGGTAAGTCATATCAAAATCAAATGTTATAACAAGCATGTGAAATATTAGCGTATCTTCATTTGCTAAAAAATGACTTCCAACGATAGTACATGCTAAATATTGTAGAAAAGTTCTAGGACTCAACAAAACAGCTTGCAAATATTTCATCATGGTGTAAATTAGGTAGACTTCTCGTTTCTTCCTTAATTAAAGCTCCAGTTCAGATGGATTTGTACGAGTAAACTCTCATAATGTAAAAATTCTTGATTGAAAATGAAGAAATCCGGTTGAAAAAAATATTTATTGAGGAAAATAATCGTAATTAAGCAGAAAACACCTTGATATTTCAATAAAAATTTTTATTTAAATGCCCTTTTTAACACCACTCCCTTTCTAAGAACAAAGACTATTTCTTTCGCCTTGTTATAAAAAGCAAACTTATTTTGAACATTTTCATCCTCATGTTAAACAGTATGCATTCATTAAAAAATTAACACGAAAAAACAACACAAGTTTAACGCGCAAATCATTACATGCTGTTCAACGTTGGCCATATTTTTAAAAATCCGCGTTCACCGCGAAACCCACTGTACATGTCATAGAGTTTCGCCCATCTTGAGACGGATTTTTATTAAACTTGATAAATACATTAAATATTCATCATAGTCCTGGAAAATAGCAATATACTTGCAAGGAAAAAATTAAGTTTCGTATGAAGTTTAATTGCAATAAAACCGAATTTTGTACTTAGGAATATTGTAGTCTAAGAATTAAAGTTTAATTTTGTGAGTTTAGACGGAAACTGAGAAATAATGGGGGGGGGGGGTTCGGCCGTCATTGCTGTTTGTTCGTGTGTAATGGTCCAGATTTCCTCTAAAATAAATGATGTTGACCACACAACGGCCTGATTTCCATGTATCGGATTGAGAGAAATGCATAAAAATTAGGGGACAGCTTAAAAAATACCTGGCGGTGCCAGTAAAATTACCGATTTTACGGAACATGTAAAGATGTTCATGTTATTGACATAAAAACTGTTTTCAACAGTGGAAAGAATTTCAAATGGACATGAAACCATTTATAAAACAAGACCAAACAAAACCCATCGACATGACAGACACAGCTATGAATAAGAACGTTATATTTCAATTATAATTAACAAAAAAGTTGTTTTCTTTATTTTTTCAGCAAACATGTCACCATCTAGGAGCATATCTGGTAGCGATTAATTCCGCAGAAGAAAACGAATGGATTCGACAAAAAAGAGCATCAGGTATATGTTTAACTTAGTCCCCTTGAAATGCATCTTTAAAATTGGTAGTATAGACGAAGTCAATATATAGTTGTATATGATTTGGTATGTTTTTTTCAATGGAATATTTAGTCTGTCTATCGTTTGATATAATTGACTATTGTTTGATATGATTGACAAGAAAAGATCTGTTTTAACAAATCGGCATAAAATTAGCCGTTTTTAAAGCAATATGAGCTGCATTTTTTAAATTTTATTTTTCTGTTAAAATGTGTTATTCTGAAAAATTTGTATTCAAACTTTATTTTCAAACTTTTAGTACTAGTATTTGAATTTTTAATGCCATCAGGCTATTTTGAGATTCTCTATGCATGAGAAATAAAAACTTTCATAAAACAAGCTTATTCAGAGAATTTGTCTGAAATAATGCATCTCGTCTGTGCATAACACTTTCGTTTATGTGCGTAACTCTGGAAGATGAGCTTTTACATAGAAATTTTATACCAAAACTTCCAAGAGCCTCTCTCATCCCTCCCAAAATGTCAATCTCCGTTTGTTTTAGTATTTATTGTATTAAATGTCGCTGTGCACTATTTTAAAGTTATACGTAAAGTGTAATAAACAGGTTGTCGCCGAAATTTTTATTGTCGGACTTTCTTATTTCATCAATCAGAACTCTTTTGCAATAGCTAAATTAGACACCATGTCCCAGATAGCAAGACTATGTTGGGCCAACATTGGCAAAAGGTTGTATGGTTGGCGTTGGGGGAACAACGTTGGGCCAACGTTGGACCAATGTCACCATGCCAACCTCCTCGACTATGACAGAATTCCTATGTTGGCCCAACGTTGGTCCAACGTTAGCAACTTCCATTCACTTTACTTCCCAAGGAAGGAGGGATGTTGATGTTGGCCCAAAGTTGGCCCACTCTTTGTAATACACTCTTAAAGAAAGTGTCTTTTAAAGTTGGTAGTAGTATGTTGGCCCAACGTTGGCCCGATGTTTGTAATACACCCTTAAAGAAAGTGTCTTTTAAAGTTGGTAATAGTATGTTGGCCCAACGTTGGCCCGATGTTTGTAATACACTCTTAAAGAAAGTGTCTTTTAAAGTTGGTAGTAGTATGTTGGCCCAACGTTGGCCCAATGTTTGTAATACACCTTTAAAGAAAGTGTCTTTTAAAGTTGGTAGTAGTATGTTGGCCCAACGTTGGCCCGATGTTTGTTATACACCCATAAAGAATGCGTCTTATCAAGTTGATAGTAGTATGTTGGCCTAACGTTGGCCAAATGTTTGTAATACATCCTTAATAAAGTGTCTTATCAAACTGGTAGTAGTATGTTGGCCCAACGTTGGCCCAATGTTTGTTATACACCCTTAAAGAAAGTGTCTTATCAAATGGGTAGTAGTATATTGGCCCAATGTTTGTAATACACCCTCAAAAATGTCTTATCAATTTGGTAGTACATTGTAGTATGTTGGCCCGATGTTAGCACGAGTGTTTTTCAAAGATGGGATATTTATATTGGGCCAACGCTGGCCCAATTATTATACTGCCAACTAAAGATGGTGTCAATTTTAGCTGCTGAGCTGACATTCTATGTCCATGCTTTTAATTGGATTACTGTTTTTGTTTAGATCTGATATATTCAACATTTTAAATCTTAACTTAAGTGATCACAGCACCAAAGAGTGTTTTATTATATTTTTTTGAATTGTGCACATGCATGATTATTTATCAGAAATAAAACCCTTGAAATTATGAATTTTTTCATGAGCGTTGTATTGATGAGAATTTAAAGAAGACTGAATACGTTCTCAGGAACAGGATGTGAATGAAGCCTACATATACATAAATCAAAATGACACAGCTTTATAATTAAATTGAAACAAAAGTTAGGCGTTCGCTATCACGTGACCAAACTGTGGAGTGAGCTGTCAGATTCAATTGCTCACAGGTGGTGATAATGCAGGACAAGCAAAAAGAAGTGAAATTTAAATTTGTGGATTACACACTTGCTATACAGCTGCATTTAGAAGCGATGTAAGTATATTTATTCTTATTTATTCAGGTTAACTGTTAAAATTGATTCGGAATATTCATTCTTGTCATGTTTTTGCACACAAGCACGGTAAGTTAAGGTTAAATAACATCTTTTAAGTTGTTTCTATCTATCTAATTCTTAACTGTCTATTACAGACACGATTGTAACAAAGAAATTCAGCCAGAGACTGCAAGGAAAACAAATGTTGTGGCGGTACACGTAATTAACAATGAAATCGAAGACCATGCATGCATAAAGAAGTGTATAAAGTATGAGTCCGTATGACAAAGATCAAGATGAAGAAAACGGGAGGCGACGAAGGGACGGAAAAAGAGCGGGAATACAACAAAAGGACTGTAATAAAGGAAGTGAGCCCTGATTTAGAACTTTTAATTGATAATTTTTCATAATTTACCTCTGTTGTCTATCTTAAAATTTATTTTGTAAATTATGATTGAATTGATGTATATAAAATATTATCACAGTGAATCATTAGTAATGTTTTTATTGGACATGTCCATGTATGCATTATGAATGCAGATTGAATTGTGTATTAATTATTTTAAACAGTCATAAATTAGGTTTATGTAAAGAATCACTTAACCAATTGCAAATGTTTCTATGTAATAACTACGTTGGCCCAACAATTTGCCATCTGACATTGTATGAAAAAAAAAGGGTCAACATTGGGCCAACCTAACCAACCAGTTGTTAAGGTTGGCTGTTCGTTGGCATACACTAAAAACTACATTGGCCCAACAATATGCCATCTGACATTTCAACATAGGGCCAACGTTGGGCCAACCTAACCAAACAGTTGTTAAGGTTGGCTGTTAGTTGGCATACACTAATAACTACGTTGGCCCAACAATATGTCATCTGACATTTCAACAAAGTGCCAACGTTGGGCCAACCTAACCAACCAGTTATTAAGGTTGGCTGTTAGTTGTCATACAATTATACCAACGTTGGCCCAACAATATGCCAACATGTTGGACCAACGTTGGGCCGATGAGCAAAATTACCGTGGGCCAACGTAAGGTTACCAACAGTGGGCCAACGTTGGAAAAAAAATTGGGCCAACGTTGGCCCAACTATGTCTTGCTATCTGGGGTATTGGGACAATTTTGACAATATCGAAAGTGAATATACTTGTTTACATGTATGTGACCTTATGATTGCATACACTTTACGATATAATCAAGTGGCTTTGTGGTGTATAGGCCTAGGATATATTGATTCCCGTGTATGTTTGTTTTTTTTTTTGTTTTTTTTTTTTAAATACTTTATTTTACAAAATGATAGTATTTAACATGTGAAATTAAAAAAAAATGATGTCTTGCTTGTACAAACTCATAAAATCCTCATTATAGTGTACTAAATATTCTACATAAAAAGAATCTTCGATACACATACATGTAATAAGGAATAGCAATCAAATCTTTATATTCAGGTGTCATTTTTATTTGCTTCATAATACATATATACATTTAATAATTCTAAAGCTGCAGGGTGGTCCACCCACACCCCACCCCTATCTGAGCATGTTCTTCTTTTTTTCTCTGAGCGGGAAAACATATTCTCTATATTAGTTTATTAATTAGTAGAATAGGACTTGTCTACGAAATATTTGTTAAAAACACGTTTTACCGTCTGAATGAAACGCATTAGAACATTACAGTTTAACTTTTTTGCTATATCAATTCCAAACATTTTGAATGCACGGAATCTGCAAGGAGCTAAAACAAATTGCGCCAAAATTATTATTACACATTTGAGCAGACAAAACGCCAAATTTTACATCGCCAAGAAAACCTGCTGTGCACTTATACCTTAACCATGTTAACATGTTGATCTTTGTATAGAATTCTGGCCGATAAATCAAATCTGGACGGGAGGCACTGATAGAAATGTTGAAGGCTCGTTTATCTGGGAAAATAGCAAGAAGGCTCTGATCTACGACAACTGGAGCTCCGGGGAACCTACTAAAGGACCACCCGACGAGGATTGCCTGACCCTTCTTTTCCCTGGCGGACTTTGGGATGATGAAAAATGTCATTTGGAACATCCGTTTCTGTGCAAGAAAACATTTTTTGAATCCTCTGTCCAATTTCGAAGAAGCTCTGAGGGACTTTGAAATGATAGGATTTTCTTTACGAGAAACTTTTTAAATCTTATCTCAAATTCGCCAGAAGCCAATCTGGCTTTATTTGTTATTAATAATAAAGAAATGATATTTATGAATTAAGTTTTGTTGATTTGGTTATATATATACATGTATATAGATCCTTGTTTATTGTAAAGCTTATTGTAAAGATCCCCTGAAGATTGTATAGGGACCTGGATGGTGTTTTTGTCACATTAATCTTGGTTGAAGATGAAACATTGGTCCATGGTTGATTTTTTACTTAATTATGTATTTCCTGCGTTATCTTTCTCTTGATAGCTGAGATGATTAGATCTCCTTAAATCAATTGAACCATATTTAAAATCAGATAATCATCAAACTTCCAGGGCTGATCAAACTTCTCGAAAGTTCTATCTCTTTATTGACAAATCCACCGTTGAGTTCAGAATGAAATTTAGGACACATATATGTCATATACCTGTTTTATAAAAAGCAGATGGTTTTAATATTTTGCTTTATGTCGGTGACGTCACAATGTGAAAATGACATCATTGTGTAGATCACTTGTGACAATGCCACACTCTTACTCGAGTAACGAACGGCTGTATATATTAACATATATATCTTGGAAATTCCTTTGCAGTAGCATATAATACTTTGTACATGGCTTATCAAGACTAATGAACTGCTAGAAATTTAATCTATTATGGGATTGATTGTTTTAGAGAAGGAAGGGAGATGGTTAAATAGGATGTTTGTTCTGTAGTCTAATTAAAGCTAGCTGTGGAAAAGACGCCCTTAGGCAATTTGTTACGAAAAGTTGCCAATTTACATTATGAAAAATAGGTTGATATATTAAAAATGATTATTAAATACCTTAACTTTCGTCGTTTACTTCAGACTTTAAACTTATATAAGATAAAAAGGAGGCACCAGTACATGTACTTTATCCACATTGATATAATGACTCTACCAAGACAGAAGACACGGGATGTGACGTCATGGTATTCATTTTTGGTTATAATTTCCTTAGTCACCCTTCCTGTTGCCGAGAGTTTCAGACAAATTTAATTGTTCTTGTTTTAAAAACAATTATGAAGGGCTTTATAGTGGATTTGATCAGATTTGAACCCTTTTTTACATCCCGATAAAACTTTTGAAATGATACGTTATTACTTATATTTATATTATTTTGTTGATGATTTATTACAAATTGTTAAGTATTGAAATTTTAAATTCTTAAACGATTTCTTTTTTAGAACTCAAAGGTATATTTTGAATGTGTTGAACACTTCAAGCGTTAATAAGATGTCCTTCAAGAAAATGAAAAACGTTCTGTCCTCCACCCCTGGTCTTCGCATGTTAGTGTTCCACACAACATTAAGGGCACTGACTGTGACCACTAAAAAGTGTTCTTATCTATTATCAATTCCGTACCTCCGCTGGTTTACATGTTAAGTAAACTGTAAAAGTCAGTGCTTCTCGCAAAAGTCCGATGTTTGTCATCAAAGTTTAATTGGCCTGTTAGATATCAATGAATGAAGACAGAGGTTTTTTTTTCAATTGAAGGTTCATAAACCTCTGCTCTCGCATATAAGATGCTCGAACCATAATGACTTTCCAAAAATGTATTTTATAAGTTAAAAACAAACAATTATAGCATAGCTCGCAGGGTAAAATTGAAGAAAAAAAGACACATCAACTTGACAAATCGACAGACTTTATAAAAGAATAATACACATAATAGACATTTATGTCTTTGATAGTTATTTCTCTTATCAAATCAAAGTATCAATGAACGTAAAGAACATTACTAATTTTTATCTATAGATGAGCTAAGTGACCCAAAAAGTTTTTAGACTGATACGTTTACACTGTTAAGGAACATCTTGCTCTGTATTTACGTTTATCAACATACAGATTAAGCTTATAACAAAGTTATTGCCCCATTCTTTCTTTCATATCTTTATGTCGATTTTCTTTCATTCAATTTTTTTTTCATTTCAGCAAAAACGAAAACAAAATTAGCACCATCAGTTTTCACGTATAATGAAATTTTACAGAGTATTGCACAATAAACCCGTTCTAATTCAAAAGAAGAAATAGATGTATACAGCTATCAGATTGTTACATGTTTAGAGTAAATACCTTGTTCTGTTTCCTTCTTAAATACATACGTAATACCTACATATTTCTAGGAGTATTACATTTATACTATGTCAACCCATTTATCCCATGGATATGACTAATAGGATACTTTTTCATATCCAACAGTTGTGACGTCATCATTGTTTTTGCATGATGAAGTAAAATTAAAAGGAGACCTATATAAAAACAATTTAAAACATTGGTTGTGAAAGCATTTCGAAGTGTTATTGGCCGCCAGTTTTTGAGAAAAAAACTTCTGTTGAAAAACCATCAGAACCTGGTGATTTGTCTGATTTCATTTTATTTAAAGTGCTAGAAGCCTCCTGTAAGGTAATGAAACATTCCAATTCTTCGGCTTATGCATTTGATAATTTTGGAGAATCCTCACCTAGTGGATCAGACTCAAATTCTTTCAGTGATTTATTTAATACATATTCACAGTATAATTTTTCATAAAACTCTTTTTTTCTAGAATCTGTGCTTGATCATGGATTATTGTCTCTTGTGTTAATTCTTGCACTGATATTATTTTACTAGTATAGTTAGTATAGTTTCTAGATTCTCGAGAACAGAAATGTTTTGTAGGTTTTTCTCCTTCTTACCCATCGTTCCCTACTTCATGCACATATACCTTGTAATTTATGTATTCTTAAATTTTCAAGGTGTTGTTTGGTTTTTTTTTCTAAATCAGATATATTTGCATCTGTAATATTTCTTCAATGTTTTATTTCCTTTCTTAATTTTTTTTTCTGCAATTTCTTTTGCCTTGTTAGGTATGAAGAAAATGAAATGCTTTTGCTTCGAATTTCCTTAAGGAGAGTTTCAAGAAACAATTCATTATTCATTAAAAAAAATTGTCGTGGAGAGAATCTATACATGTTCTTTCTAGACTGGCACAACATACTGCTCTTTGATATTATCAATGACCTTTTTAATGCAATCTTTGTCCCCTAAAAAAGAGTTATTACGCAGGTATGTTAAGGAAGCATATAAGAAATTTAGAATTTTTGAAGAAAATTTAGTTTAATGAATTACCAAAACCACTGATAAACGTTAACACTTATTTCCTATTGCATACAGATAAAAGCGTCTATAATGCAAAAACGTGCATCACCGCCACGGCATCACGTGATTTCTATTAAAAGCAAAATTTTCCTTAATAAAAAGGCTTACAGAACAACAATACCCCGGAGTTTGATAATTTCTTTGAGTATGTAATATAGCTGAAAAACATCTATTTTGTCTAAAAAGTGCTGCTAGAATCCAACTATCTTGTCCGTAAAATATTTATTCCACACATTCGCACGAAACCTTTCCCTTTGTTTTGAATTTTATACATATGAATAGAGATTTTTCACACAACCATGCTTAACTCGGGATTCTAGCAGCACTTTCCAAGTTTTTATCAAAACGCAAACTTTCAATCTGTACAAATCGTATGTTTTAAAATATCCAGCTTATTGTTGTTCTGTTGCATTTTTTGGTCAAGAGTGACGGACGATAGGCCGACCGGGGAAACGTAATATAGCTGACTGTCTTCGAAAAAGAATATAATCGATGAAAATAAATTAGCCTACCTGTTTAATTAATTGAACTCCGTATGAATTTAACACAATATTTCCGATATTTCCTTGTAAACTTTATTTAACGTATTTTTGAACATGCCGTCTTAGCCAAATTCTCTTTACACGACATGATCAATTTCCAAGTTACTTGATGTACACATATGGCGTCATCGGTGGTAGATTTCAATCATAATGACTGTTACAGCATAACAAAATAAAAACATTTTATTTTTGTTAATGTTTACGCGTTTCTAATCATTTTCTAAAGTTAAATTACATCGCTAAATACCAATAATACAAAAACCTGATTTCTAAAATTGACGTCATCTTGCCTACTATGACGTCATAATGCAGCACTGGTTTAGCCAAGGTAGAATATTTTGTATGCTTCCTTATTCCCCCTGCGTAACTTCAAAAATTCTCGTCCTTATTTCATGAAATTTATCATAAAAGAAATCATTGAGTGGTCTGATCTATAGCTTGTTTCTATGTTAGATTTTTTAAGGCAAGAGTGTTTCTGACATGACAAAAAAATCGAAAGGACTTTATTTGAAAGGATTTTTCTTACGCCAAGAATACCTTCAGTTTTTCTCGTATAGTTGTCTAAAGGGGTATATATATTTATTGGACTCAAATTTTTCTAATGATTTAATTGTAGCCTTTGGTTGTTTACGTTTAAAATTAAGATAGTCTAATTCTGGATCCAACACTAAGTTAAAATCTCCTCACCATATAACATTACTACAAATCAGGTCTTCTAAATATGTTTCAATGTTTTCAAAAAACTAGGAGAATCAATATTTGGACCTATACAGTACACATAACTAGTTCATAACCTTGGATACAAGCTGTAATAATATGAAATATTCAATCTTAATCACCTTTTTCTGATATGACCTTAAAATCAAAGTTGTTATTTACAAGTGCAACGCCTCTGGAGTTGCTCGTAAAAGAAATAAAAAGGCATTCATAACCCCAATAGTTTCTCACTTCATTCTCAATTTCAGGCAAGAAGTGAGTGTCTGGTTAGCAGAATATCTTACATTTTATATTTTTTAAGTTGTTAAATAATGAAAAACGTCTCTTTGTACAGCAATATCATTTTAACTCGTTGTGTGTTTCTTTTATCTCCTTGCCAAGGCTTGGGGATAAAAAAAAACACACAAGACTCATTGAATAACAAGAGGTCCACGGGCTTTAAAGGTCACCTGAGTATCATGTAACAACTTTCCAACAGTTGCATTTGGTTCACTTTCTTAACCAAAAGTCATGAAAATCACAGTTTTGAAACAAGCACCAGTGTTTATCACAAGTATACATTTACCATGCTTACTTTGGTTACTTGATACCCAGAGGTAGATCAGAGTAGCAAAGACAAAATGCATCTCCGCTTTATAGCCAACAGTTAAGAACCCACCCCACAGGAACCTTTGAGCCCCCGGGCCACATATTTCAAAATTTAGAAAATTTTATTTCGCCATTCTTGAGCATAAAATATGTTCTTAGATCATTGGCATAATACCCAGGAGCAAAGGAAAAGATTTTTCAAGAATTCAAGAATAAATTCAATTTATAACTCTATAATCATTAGAGCCCGCCAGACACAAGAACTCAAGGGCCCTGAAATTCAAAATTTGGAAGAGACACCTTAACTCATCTTAACTATGTACGAAGTTCATTGGTTTAATACCTAGGAGCAGAGGAAAAGTTTTATAAGTATTTATATAATTATTTAAATAATATTTTCACTACATAATCAACAGCTAGAGCTTCAACCTAACCTCAGAACCCCTGACCCTGGGGCAATTAAATTGACAATTTTAGAAGAGACAGCCTTATTCATCATAACCATGTACTTCGTTAGTTTATCTAATACCCAGGAGGAGAGAAGAAAATTTTAAAGAATTAATTTATTTTCACTATATAATCAATAAAGCTCCGCCCTTACTCTGGGGTCATGAAATTCACAATTTCGGTAGAGACAGCCTTATTCAACATAACTTTGTACTTGGTTATTTATTTAATGTCCAGGAGCAGAGAAGATTATTTTCAAAGAATTAATGCATTTTTCACTATATAATCTATTCAGCCCCACCTTACATGTAGCACTGGAACCCCAGACCCTGGGGCTATGAATTTTACAATTTTGGTAGAGGACTCAATGCTGATTACAATCATGCAAACAGTTTCACTGCGTGATGTCCAGGAGTAAAGAAGATTTTAAAAGATTGCATTAATTTTAGTGGTTCACAATTGTTGTTACCCTTCACCCATAGATGCTTTGCGCCAAAATTGGTTGAAATTGGTAGAGCGGCTGAAGAGAAGCTGAAAATGTTCAAGTGTTACCACACTATGAAAGACGTACGACGCATGACGATGGACGAAAAGAGATAGCAATAGGTCCTTGAGTTTACTCAGGTGACCTAAAATCATATCCAACTACAAATAATGGGAGATTTTTAATATATACTGTACATAATAACATACATCTAGTTTTTACTTATAACTGCAGTTTAGTTTGTATTATTTGAGACAATTGTGATCCTAGGACGATCTCTAGGCGCAAAACTGTAAGAATAACTGATTGCATTGCATACTAAAAGGTTCATCTTAAAAAATTTGTAAGATGAAAAAATCACCAATTTATAGAAACCATTCATTTGTCAGTCTTGCAGCTATATCATCCATTATCAAAAAAGATAACAAATATTTCAAAATATTTCAAAACTTTTTAAGTCTTTCAAAATTTAAATAAGCTAGATTTTGATATTTTTTGAAATTTAAAGTGTTTCAATAAAATAAATCAGGATTTCAAGAAAAAATTAGAAAGAAATTATCCTGTTTTAAGAATAATAAAATAAAGACAATTCCTAGACCACTGTTTCTATCCAGCCTTGGAATTTCTAGAAAAGTAAACAAAGGTGTAAAGATATGTATAATGTTCTCATTAGGAATAAAAAGGGCAATATAACATCAGCTATAAAATGGACTGAAAATGGGGAAGAATTCAATGAAAAATACTGGTAAAAAATTTTTGAATTACCTTTCAAAACAACACAAGAATCAAAACTACAATGGTTACAATTCCAAATTTTACATATAATAATTCTTACTAAATGCCATCTTTTCAAATTAAGACTCCTTCTTTTTATCCTTCTGCGAGAAAGATATTGAAACTATTGATCATCTTTTTGTTGAATGTTCCATTGTAAAAGAAGTTTGGTTAGAGATTGAGGGATGGATCTTGCAAAAAGTCAACAGGTATGTTTCTTTCGATAGGCAATCAATCTTATTTGGTAAATTTATAAACAGACTCCTACAAGTTAGAAAATCTACTTATTCTGATTATAAACCAGTATATTTCTGCAAGTAAGTATGCTAAATTTATAGAATTAAACGTTGATGCTTTGAAAAATATTATCACTGAAAGAATTAAAGTAGAAAAATTCCTTTTGTTAAAAAATTGTAAATATGATGAATTTGACAGACACTGGCAGGAAACAGTTGAAAAGCTTTAAAAATTATACCACAAATTATTATATAAATTTGTGCCCCTAATCTTTCTCTCTCTTGCTTTCTCTCTCTCTTATTCTTTCCCTCTTCCTCTCTCTCTCTAGATAAACTTTCACACTTGTTTTATTATTAACTCTTTTTCTGCTTTATTTCAAACTGTCTTGTACATAATGTACATTTATTTACATATACGTTTGTCTGTATTTGTGTAATTTGTGTGAAAGTACAAATAAACTCAAACCAATTGTTTATCTTGAGCCTAAAATTGTTTATGAAATTTGCATACAATTCCAGGTTGTGTATATTCATGGAAGTGAAATGTAAAAAAAAATATAAAAAGATGTAAAACATGAACCAGTTAACAATAAAAGAATGTATGTAATAAATAAGTTGCATTTAGTACATTTATTATAAAATTCAATACTGTAACAGTATTTCCTTAAAAAAAAATTATAAACATCTAATGAATTCATCATTTTCATTTTTTCAAAACTTATGTCTGAATGCCTGCTTCAATATCAATATAAAAATGCATCTTCAGCATTTCTTTTGTAAAATTACTAAAATAGGAAATATGCTTAATATAGGTAAAACTTCAAAAGAAAGAAATCTTATACAAATCTTGTAGATCAAAATAGGGGGAACAATTTTTCATCTCAACTGACTTTCATATATTCTTCAGTGAAGAGCTCATCTTCCCAGCATTCAACAGTAGAATTCACTTCCTGTTCCTTATAAGACTGAGTCCTCTTGGCATTTTGATCACAGGAAAAATCCTTTTTCCTAATTTCCTTTGTTGTTCTTGCACATAGATTTGTAAGATCACAGCTACCATTCTGATTCACAGCTTCAAAATCACTTTTTGTTCTAACTTCTTGTGTGCATGGTTCATGACTTTTTGGATCATAGTTCCATTTCTGTCCTTGGTCCTTTCCTACCGGTTGAAATTTTGACCTTGCATAATTGTCTTCCTTTGAACTTTGACCTCTTCCCCTTCCTCTTCCCCTGCCACTTTTGGGTTTGAAATTTTTTCCATCATTTACTTTTTTAGCAAATTCATATATTTGATTCTGAGGCAGGCCTACATTGTCTAGACTCTGTCTTAATGATGTAAGATCAAATGGTTTATCTTTTCCAAGAAGTAAAGTTCCAAGAGATCTCTGACAAAGAAGAGAATCAATGCCTGAAATGTGAACTGGTTGGACCTGTAAAGGAAATTTAAAAATAACTTTGCACTAAACATTAAAATAATAGTACACAAAGAAGTTCTGTTCATCAGTTAATTAAGTCTTCCTGCAGTTTCAATTCAAAACATATTTACGATCAAGTTCAATGGCAACTGGTTTTGTGTGTGAATGCATGGAAACATTCGTGTGTAGATGATCATAATTATGTGCTTGCATGCATGAATCTTACCTTTTCAGGCTCACTAAATGATGATTTTAGAAAAAGAACAGATTCAACTCCTTTTACTTGAAGACCACACATCTCACAAAATGTCACACAGACAGACAAACTATCAAACCACAGGAGATCTGCTAAGTGTTGTAATGGGTATCTCAAAGCTTTAGAGCTGTATCCATGACTCATGACTTTAAGAGCTCTCCTGAAATAGGAGGAAGAAAAAAGTAAAATTTACAGTGGACTATCAGAAGAACACATTTACCGTCTATACTCGCCTATAAGGTGGTTGTATTTTTTAAGGTTAATTTGGAGGGATTTCACATTGACCCACTAAAAAGTCTTTTCTATGAATATTTTTTTTTACATATTACTGATGTTTAATTTTAAATCATTAAAGAAATATTAGTAATGCACACTTAAGATAAAAATAAAACTATTGAAATAAGTAAATACTTGTCCTTTATGTATAATCTTTGAATGCATAAATGATTAAACATATATATAGACTTTGTTCTTCAGTAATTGTCGAAAATGAATATGAAATGCTATGTTTCATTTTCCTGAAAAATACCTATATTTTTATGACTCGCCTATAAGTCAGACATAGAGTTTTGGACTAAAATTTAACTCCGAAAAAAAAAACGACTTATGGTCGAGTATATACGGTAAATGAGTAATACTAAGGTTAATTCTAGAATCAATTAATTATGAATTGATAAAATTATTCCTTTCATTCATTCATTAAACACATCATATCAAAACATTGAGTTTGAACACAGACTTTAAGTTTTGAACACACAAAGGTTAAAGAGTCGGAGATAAAAAAATAGCTAGTACCTTTGTAACAGTGTTAGATTCCTGTGGAAGGCACACAGCACCAAAGGATGTTTTGTAAAGCAGGGAGACTTGAGACAATTCAAAACATTGATGTAGTTTCCCAAATAGTAGGCCACACTCAGCCTGTAGGATCTTTTCACCAATTTATGTTCTCTGGAGAGAAAAAAATGATTTTAAAATTATTGTTTTAAGAGATAAAGCAAGATATAAAAATAGTTCTGATATCATTGCAACAAATTCTGAGGTCCAATATACATGATATACTTATATATTTTAAAATCTAAATAATTTTTCTCCCAAAAATTATACTTGTCCTGTTATATAGGCTTTAAGACACCTCTCTACACTGTACACAACTTTGTTCTATTTTTATGGAGTTAAAGTTTATATCTCTCCTAATATTTCAAATCTACAATGAAACTCACAATTTGTAATCAATTTTAGCATAGAAAAAGGCCAAGATAAATTTTGAATGAACACTTTGATTGCATGTACTTTCCCTATTTGTTATGTTTGTAATTGTATCAATGTCTTTTAATGGGGTTTTTTCAAGACTCAAACAATCAACTGGAAGCAAGAAGAAGATATTTTAATATTTTGTATATAAAAGAAATATTTACCTTAAATCTTTCGGCAGATCATAATAATGTTGTAAAGCTTCTGTCTGACCTAGATTAAAAATGAGATAGAGGCTCTCAAACTCTGCCCTGTTTTCAGGACAGAAATGACAGGTGGTGTAGAGAGAGATGAGCTGCTTCAGACACTCCTGTGTATGCTGGTCATTTATTTTAGGGTCAAATCGGTCAAACTTCTCTTCACATAGTCTAGAAAACGTAAATTTATGTTATAACATTTAGGATTTATTTTAATTTTGCTTAATGTTCACATTTACAATTTCTTTAAAATTTGCTAAATTCATTTTGTTGCTTTATTTAAATCCTTTTTTTTTCAATTTGCTTTTCATGCTATGAACAAATAAATCTTAAAAGAAAACATTGGGTTTTTTTTTTTTTTCATAAGAGTAAAAATAAATGAGAATCATGTAAAAATGTAAGACTCCTTGCATATTCATATCAATGTTAAAAGACAAATAATGACAAAAATGCAGTTGCTGATGCCTTCCATTGAGATTCATAAAATAATGATGTATTGAATCGTGAAAAAATTATCATGATTATTTCTGCGTAATTTTTAAATGAATACTGGGATGTAAAAATTGAACACAGCTTGGTCTATTTTGAGGTTGCATAATTTGTCATGTACATTGCACTGATTTTTTTCTTAAAAATGTTCATACCATAAAAAGACTTGCCTATTGTATTGTATTGTACATGTACACAAATGCAAATTATATTTAGCGAAAGATAAAACATGCACTTTTTCCAATTGTTCTGAATCTACATGCAGTTACATTAGCAAATGTACACTTCATCTGAATACCTGTATCCAGAGTAGATATAGAACCTGACAATGCATTCTAGGAGTGTGGTGGCCTCTTGTCCCTCTATCTGTTGTATTGTCATATCCTGTCTCACCGCCCGCAGTCTGTCAAATATAAAGTCATACACCTCATTCCACGGCCTTCCTTCCAACATTGAGACCCTGAAAAAACAAAATTGAAGTTAACTTTTTTTTTTGCAGGTGTGTAGCAGATAAACTTATTTGATAAGGAATTATACTAGATTGATTTCATATTAACTACATATTTTGTAGTGAGTAACATAAAATGGGCTTTTTATGAAAAGTAGGTATCTAATTTGACAAAGATAAACGAACCTCACCTGCCTAATAAGTATTCTATGGTATTACACTGTAATGTACATGTTACATAAAATGTTTTTGTTTGACAAGACAGTATCCAAAAATAATTTAAACCTTTCATATCTAATAAATACCGGTATTCTATTGTTGTACACTGAAAGTAACAAAAAATCGTTTGTCAAGCAAGTATCCTAGAATGATTTCACATTACCTGCCTAATAAGTATTCCACAGTTGTGAGTAACACTGGGCCAGGTCTAAGGTCCTGGGTTGGAATCTCATGTCTGCCTGCTGCAGACCTACTGTATTCCTTGACCATCAAATCTGGGTCATTAATTAGCCTTTGAAAAAAATAAAATTTCATCAAATTATTCTGTTGTGCATATACATGTATACATGTGTATATTTCCTTTTTCTAAACAAGAGCAGTAATAGAGGGTTTGTCTCCAATTACTCTGATAAAACAATTCAAACCTTTTTTTAGATACATGTCTTCCTTACCCCCTTGCTGTATCCATGGTATTGGCAGAGATTATTTCAAGAGACATACATGAAGCATGAGACTAGTTAAGAATTGGAAAATGGAATCAATATGAAATTCAGTATGAGCCTGGTATTACTACATGCCATGCCAAGTTTTCTATAGAAATTTTGACATTTCTAAAATTTGAGAAAAAATGCACTTGTTAGATTCATCACATAGTACATGTGTATTGTGCATGTTCTCTGTGTAGTGGCAGATCCGAGGGGAGAAGGGGGAGCAGCGTTGGGTAGGGGTAGAAGCAGACTGAGCCACACTTAAAGAAATTATGCATATTTTTTGGACACTTAATCTGCTAGTGATTTGCATGACAACTGACTTGGAGGAAAAACCTTTTACTTTTAGACAATTTTACATGTTGTAAGTATTGCAAATGAACTTCAACATGATTACATAGAATAGTTTTTATCCTGAAAGAATGGCATTGAAGCTCACATGGTCAGCAAATGACCAAATACTGTGTTTTGTTTCTATTCTTAAATCGAGCAAAATAACTGTAGGCTAACAAGTTAACATGGTTAAAAGAAGAAATGTAACAAAAAATGCATCCTGCATCTCAAGTTTAAATTAACCTAGTTATTTATAGTCATTTGTTTACAAATAAAATCTGAAGCTTGTTAATATATTTATGAGATCTTTTTTTATTACACACAATAAAACAACAAATTTTAAAATACTTCATCATTGTCAGTTTCAGTGACTATTACTTTTAGTTTTGGGTTGAAAATGTCAATCCACCATGTTGACATAACCAATATCCTAAGTACATGTAGGAGTGAAACAATTCACTGCAGTATCTTTTATCAGTTTGAAACACGGTACAATATCTCCATTTTAAATTTGGTTTGCTTTACCGTCGGGATCCTCATAAGGTATACATGTGCTCCTCCGTATAATTCAAACAAAAACGTAAATTTTTGTGGACTGATAGTTTATAAAATAATTTTTAACAGTCAAATATATTAAATTTATTCCTTCTACGCATTTTTCGCACAAATTTTTTGACTAAATTTAGTAAAAGGAAGCATAAAACAACGTTTGAATTGGTTTCCTTCTATAAAAATGTATCGTATTGAAACTAACCAAACCGAAACCAAATTTTACAATACGTATCGAACCGTGAAGGAGGCGTATTGTTTCACCCCTAATTCTAAGTGAGTAAAATATACTTACTTTCCAGACTTGAAGACCTTTTCCAGTGGATGAACAAGTTCTTCTTTAATCCTCCTTAGCAAAAATAACCTTTTCAAGTCAATTAATTAAAATACAGAAAATTTTATTTATAGTTTGAGAAGTATATTCCTATGTAGAATTATTGATACAACATGAGCTGTACGTGATACTTCATTTAATGCAACTAAATCATCACTATAATTCTGTATAGCTGCACTAATGTAGCCCTCTCCCCTCCCCCCTTTTTTGGGGGAGGGGAAATTTTGTTTATTAGAAGTAAGTTGAATGTAAAAACAATTTATTGATTGCAGTCGCCTGTATTTGAAAAATATTTTTTGCACCATTATGGAGATGCTGTGGAATTGTAGCCCTCTCCAGAAAATATCAGAAAAAAAATTGGAGAGGGCTACATTATTGCAGCTAAAATTCTGCATTGTTCTGATTACAGATAAATTCTCTCTTTTATTAGTGAAAAGAGGAACAATTCCCTTTTGTTTGTAAAGAAGTGAAGTATGACCAATCTGAGAAGAGTGTAGAAACAATGACGCTCCTGTGCTCTTTTACGAGTTTAAACTAGTTTACTGAATTTAACACTGTTTAAGAAATTAGGTCTGTTAAAAAAAAAGAACCACATTTAAACATATTAAACAGGTTGGGCACACACCGCCAAATGGTCATTTAACCCCCGTTTGGTGGTCATTCGCCCATATCGGCGTCTTTTTTAACCTACCAAATGGTGGTCTTTTTTATTCAAATTCAATTTTTATTAAAATCAAGCAAAAGCGCATTTACTTAGGCATTGGGGAATTTTAATTAACATCTTCATCACACATTTAATACAATTTAGTCAATTTTCCATGTGGAATTTCTGTGGAACTTCATAAAAACCAAACTCACAGAAGTTCGTGACGGCTGAACTATTAGCTCAAAAAATACAAAAAATTATTTTGTTGTGTATAGTTCGGTAAAAAACGTATTTAAACAAGAGGATTTAGTCTAGAGAAGTAACTTTTCAAACAATCTTTCGATCTGCGTCTAGAGAAATCTCTTTAAAATCCTATTAAACACGAGCTCCTCATATCTTATTCATATGGTGGGCACTTATTGCTATAATATTCATTTTTCCTACATTTGAATGTAACATTTATTCTTTATTTTCTTTTAGGATGAAATTACGATTTCTGTGCAACCCTTTATGGCTAAGTTTGCATATCTATGATGTATCTACTATATTTATTAAATAGTTTTGAATAAACACATGATAAAGATCTACAAAGTGACATTAGCAATTATTCCTTTTTTTATTCCAAGATTGTGGTTTTCGAGCAATTATTTTATCATGAATTCACTGCATATCGCATTTTTATAAAGAACAAAGCCATTGCATATGAAATAAACGAAATAAAAGCGAATTCTTACCCTTCCTCTTATTTTACTTTTTGAAAATTAACACTTATGGGCCTCCATAGTTAATTCAGTCTTATGACCCAAGTTTGGAAAAGATTGTCATTTTTAACTGGTTTAGATAATTGATCAGTTGCCTGGATGACAGAAATATGAAGTGATAAAAACGATTGATAGGCGCAACTACGCACGAGATGGAGGGAATTTTTCTTTTTAAGTTAAAACAGTTACACTTGTTTACATAGGTTACAATTTTGTCAAATATTTGAACGAAACTGCGCAAAAAAAGTCCGTGTTGAAATTCTGATTTTTTTCGTTCAGAGTTTAGATAAATATCTATAGTTTATTCCACGTGAGTTGAAATTATGCGCCATTTCACGTCATTCCAGAAAACTGAACAAAACAATTTTTCTCTCCCATTTGGTAGGTAATAAAGACGCCGACGGGGCGATTGACCACCATTTGGCGGTGTGTGCCCAACCTGTTAAATGCCAAAATCAAAGATTTAGGCCTGTTTCTAATTTATCTGCATTGTACTGATCAAACTCAGTCTGAATAAAACCAACCCCATTCTTCTTTCACTCTTCGCAGCTAGGATAAGGCTGTCCGTAAAATATCAAACTGTTTAGACTGTAGTAACTTCTCTGAACTACCTAGATATGACGTCATAATAGAATATGACGTCAAGTCACTGCATACTTGAGTTGACATGACGGGGAAAGTGTCATAATTTGTACATGGCATGTAGAATTTATTTTGTGACCTTATTGTTTAATTCAAGTGTTAGGATTGTTTTTAAGCTCCGATGTGTTATTATGAAGTTGAACATTTGAAATTTAAATATTTTTATTTCTTTTGCTTGTCTGATATGCACATAATCAAAAAATTATGTGTGAAACGTTCCCCTCACGCGTCCGTAGACAAAGTTAGAATTTAAGAATCGTATTTACATTGGATTGGCACAAGTGAAAGACAAGGATAAATTGAAGATATTCTGCATGAATCTACAAGAGAAGTATGTCCTCTAACTGAATTTTGCTGGGGGATTGTGTGTAGTTTATCCATTTTTGTATAAATTGCGATAAGGCGTGGAAAATACCCCCTCTTATGTTGGTAAGTTGAATTTCTCGTAAAATATTTTCTTAACGAGTAAAAATTAAACCTGCCCCCGGCACTTTCTATGTACCCTAGATCACGATGAATCGATCTATGTAACAAACTTTGCACAATATTTTTGTTTTTCACTTGTGCCGAAGCGATTTTTGTGCAACATTTAGGAATGTCATAAATCTCCGTCACGTGATCAACACAGTCATGTGACATCACAAAAATACTATATTATAATATCTGATTAAACTATCATCTCAAGTCGACTGCAATTTCAGACAAGGGTTACATATTGAAATTAAAATCTAGGTCAAAATAAAATGTATATTTTTAAGGCATTTAAGGCCTTCGGACAGCCTTATCATAGCTGCGTTGACGAGTGAAAGGAGGAGGGGCTGGATTTAATCAGACTGGATCAAATATTGTCAATGTCTACTCCTGTGAGAAAAACAATACAAGTAAATCAAAGCAGACAGGTAGCGCCGTGTCGAAATAAATGTTTTTAAAAAATTAACTGAACCCTCTTCGACGTGTTCTTACATTTTAGTCTCGTCGATAGGACACATTCGATTGCATTCTCCGATAAATGATGTCAATGATGATTTTTCCATCATAACATAAACTTGTTCAGTGTCAATTACCTTCTTCTATGAAAGCTGTCAGTTGAAGTCCGAAACAAACGTTTAAATGATTCCGACTAAATTTATAAAATACAAACCAATATTTATCTATTTCCGGAAATGTATAATTTGATTTTGTATTTCATATCAGCAATGTTTATTTTTTTTTTTTTAAAAAGTACATGGCCGTGGGAACCTTATAGCTTTTCCGATATATATATAGGATACTACAGAAAACCAGGGATTTATATACAATGTACTAAAATTTATTAAAGAACAATTCCAACATGCGCGGATAATCGAATTTGCAGATTTACTTAAGTAATAAACTAAACCAAGTAAAAAATAACCTTGGACCTCCCTAGAAAACGTAGACCCCCTAAAGAACTTGTATGAGGTTAAGGATATCCGATCCTCAGTCAGGAAGAAAAACGCCAAAAAAAATTAATATTTACCATCTTTAAATTTAAATAAATACTGTGGATAAATTTACATAACTTTGTGGATTCAGAGATACTTTTATGTGTATTTTTGATTACTTTACTGCTAATTTTATAAACCTGAGGATCGGACTACCTTAAGTTGGTATGAAAAGTCATAGGTATGAATAGGTACATGTATGAAGAAGATTTGGAAGAAAACGACTACCCCCCCCCCCCCCCCCCCCCCCCCCCCCCCC